>OVBW01000356.1:0-11983 GCA_900406355.1 Erysimum pusillum | reverse complement strand
GAGAGAGAGAGAGAAAGAGGGGATTCAAGACCTTGCTGTTGATGTTGTTGAGAAGATTGAAGAGATCTTTCGTATTCTTCAGCTTTTTCAAGGAAAGGCTTGTATCCAAGTTCCAGTGACAAGTAACCAAAGGCTAATGATCCCAACACCACCACCGATGATCGGATCGCGTTGTCCATCACCGTCCGCTTCATCTTCTTCCCCTCTCTCTCTAAACCTCCGATGCTGAAAAAGTTTGCTTTTTTCCCCTTTCCTATAAATAATTAAATAAGACCTTTCGAATGAGTCAGAGGGTTCGTCTCTCTGTGCTGTATTCGAAGCGGTGGGTTTCTCGGTTCTTTTGCAGAATCAACGAGAATCTGATGTTGGTGAAGCATCGTGTCATCTCTGGCCTGGGACGATTGAGTTCTCACTCACCTTCTTCTTCTTCTTCAAGTGTGCTCAGAAGGCAACAGTTCTTAGTACGAACGCTTTGTGGCTCGCAAATTCAACGCCCCAAGCTCATCAGAGCAATGAGTTCCACATCCGAGGCTGACGCTGAGAGTGTTCTTAGAACCTTGACGCCATCGCTCGATCCCAAACGACACAAAGGCCAAGCTGGTTAGTACTCTTCTTCATCTCTGCGTAATTGCTTCTGAGTTTTGTTCGGTTACGGCTGTATTCAATTGTGTGATCAGTAATGAATCAAATTTCAAACTTTTAGGATTGAAAGTTCGAATCTTTTAGGTTCCCTTTAATGTTTTGCTCTCTGTGTTGAAATTTTATCTGTGTCAGGGAAGATAGCTGTGATTGGAGGCTGTCGTGAATACACAGGAGCTCCATATTTCGCTGCCATTTCAGCTTTGAAAATCGTCAGTAGTTTCGTTTCTATTAGCAAATTCACAGTTTCTTTCAACTGATCTTTGGTTTACTTTAATCTGTACAAAAAAGAGAAGACTAGTTTATTGTCCATAATTGTAGGGTGCTGATTTGTCTCATGTCTTCTGCACGAAAGACGCAGCTCCTGTTATAAAGAGCTATAGTCCTGAGCTTATAGTTCACCCTGTTCTTGAGGAATCATATAGCATCAGGTGAATACTCTAGTCCACAATGTGTGATACTTCTACCCTGTGATTTCATACAGTAGGTTTTTATTACAAGCTCCATCTTCATAATCTCTCTATATTTTGTAATCTGGATGTAGTCAATTCAGTGAGGAAGATAAAAGAAAAGTCCAGGATAAAGTGCTTGGGGAAGTCGATAAATGGATGGAAAGATTTGATTGCCTTGTTATTGGTCCTGGTTTGGGAAGGGATCCATTTCTCCTGGTAGAGATTCCTCTGTCCCTGCTTCATCACATTACAGAAATTGATTTTTCAATGCCTTGGTGATTGACTTGATGACTCTGTGTATATCCAGGAATGTGTGAGTAAAATCATGCTTCTTGCCAAAAAGTTCAATGTTCCGTTTGTTGTAGATGGGGTAAGCAAGTGATAACTAGCATAAAGATTGGATCAATTGGCTTTCTTCTTCCCATATCTTTTGATTGTTTTATCTCTTGATTATTCCATTCTGCAGGACGGGCTATTTCTTGTAACAAATTCCATTGATCTTGTCAACAACTATCCGCTTGCTGTCTTAACCCCAAACGTGAACGAGTATAAGCGTCTGGTTCAGAAAGTGCTGAATTGTGAAGTAGATGAAGAGAATGCTGAAGACCAGCTACGTTCTTTGGCCAAACAGTAAGTATAAAACTCACTTCACAGGTCTAGAAAGTAACAGTTGGAATCTGAAAATCTCCACAAGTCATTTAAGGGGGAATATCACTACACATCCCCAGGCTCATCTGGTGATAATAATGTTAAACACATGTGTCCTTCAGGATTGGTAGCGTCACGATTCTCAGGAAAGGAAAATCTGATCTTATTAGCAACGGGGAGACAGGTGAGAAACTTTTTCTCAATTTTTTCTTTCAGTTAGAGAACCCCCGGTTTGATTATGTCTATTTTTGCAGTAAAATCAGTGAGCATATATGGTTCGCCAAGGCGCTGCGGTGGACAAGGCGATATTCTCTCTGGGAGGTGAGTTTACATTCTTTGTTCCATATCATTAGATTGCTCAGGTTACCGCAGTTAAAGTCTGAACTTTCTTAGCCACTAATAGCAGCCTACATGGATTTGGTTTCATCTAGTGTTGCAGTGTTTTTGTCATGGGCACAACAGCTTCAATCAGGTCCTGAAAGGTTAGATACCTCCTTTATTTGCTCTGCATGAAATTTTTTTTCAGTCATTTTCTAGCTCAATCATTGATCAATATTTGAGCAACAGTGTTTTTTGACAATCTATGAAACCAAAAACGTTTCAGTCCCTCTGAGAATCCAGCCATCTTGGGATGCATAGCTGCATCTGGCCTGCTAAGAAAAGCTGCATCTCTGGCTTTTGCAAAACATAAGAGATCAACTCTCACAAGCGACATTATTGAATGTTTAGGGGAGAGGTATGAATTTCTTTCTTACTAAAACTGCTTCATAAGAGAATCTAGAAAAGGTTTTCGTCTCGTTCATATCGTTTTCAGTTTTTTCTCACAGTTTGGAGGATATCTGCCCTGCATCTTAATCTTCTGACACATGAACTAGAGTTGTCTTACCTTCTTCTACATCTTAGTGTCTGTGAAAATTCAGAAATTGTTTATGTGTATGTTCTCTTGTGTCTATTTCCCTCGGTACTGTTTTTTCTGAATAATGAAACCTGAATACTGTGATCGCCAAATAAAGATTACGACTTAATTCTCAGGACCCGTTCTCTGCCAATGTCCTGTAAAAAGATTGAGAATTGCGAAATTTACCAGAGAAACAGCTGATGAATAGAGACACAAGGATCAAGAGAAGGTTGATTTAACTTATTAACTTGTCAAGACGAAGATACTTAAAACATAAGGAGACAGACACGGGCTGTACAAAGAAGCATAAGACACGAGAGAGATACAACACTAACACACATCGTCACCAACCACTGATAGCTTCAAGCACTCATAGAACAGCTTTTTGTTTATCCTACATCATTATTTTTTTTTCTTAGCTGCTACAGTTCGGCATATAAGAGACATGGATCTTGTTCCTTTTTACTCTCTTTCATTCTCAATCTGCAAGAACTGTTGCTCCTTCCACCTGTTCCCACCACCAAAGTTTGTCTTATGAGCATTTTTAGATGTTGCTGAAGTCAAAATTATAAAACTAAATATGATTTGTTTTTGAAGGATCAATCACCTTGAAGGTGGCTCCCCAAATTTCTTCCTCCTTAGCAGGAATGGCAGTGATCTTGTTGTTAGGGTTCTCAAAGCTCCTAAGACCACCTAACGCCGTCGAGTAATAACAGCCTGCAACACACGCACGCACAACCATTCAAAACCGCTTCAATTGAGCTTGTAATGCTCCCAAAATCTTGAACTTAGGAGTGACATAAATAAAAAATGAAAAAACCAACCTTGAGGGAAAGAAGCAAGAGACTTGCCACAAGCACCTTTTAGCAACTCAACATCATCAGCAAATGCAACATACCCATCAGCTGTTATTCCCCAGTACAATGGAACCTTACCAACTTGGTCCTGCAGCAAATCAAAAGCTGACTTTTTTACCTTCATATTCAATCTAATTCATAGTTAAAAAAGGTTTCTGATGGGGTTAAAAGAACTTACAGATGCTACAAAAAGAGTGGAGGTTGATTTATCGAAGACCACAAAGGCGAAATCGCCACTTAGGTGAGCCACGACGTGGTTGGCCGGGTAAGGAGCTCTGTCACGGAGAGTCTTGTAAGCCTCAATGACCAAGAGAACCTCGTTTGCATTCTTTGCAAGCCCGTATTGCTGCTTCAAGCTTCCTAAGTTATCAAGTGAGCCTTGGAACAAGCAGAATATCTCATCCTTAGCCCCAAATGACCTGCATTGATTCAAAATAACATCTTAAGGCAAAGCCTATATATCATATATCACTAAGTCCAAATTAACTCGATTAGAGATCTCTAGAGGAGAAAAATAAGGGTCTAAAACCTTTAACCCATATAAAGAGAAGTATTATTGCAATGAAGTTTTAATTTCAAATGAGAATAGTCAAACCGATGAGTCAGCATCAAATCTATTAATAGACATACAATTATGAATGTATTGGCATAGACATGGGTAAAAGCTAAAGATAGAGTGTGGTGCATCATAATTCATGAGGCTATTAATGGTTGTGGGGTTTCACTACAGGGATTTGGGATTGGTGGACCAACCAAAGCTACCTTTGTAGTTTGGCCATACGCCCATACCATGTCATATCCAAAACACATAGTCCCTATGATTTTAGATCAGATAATTATTATTATGATTCGCATGTAGACTTCTCTTGTCTATGAACAAGGACCAAACCTATTTCAATTTTATGGTTTATCCATAATAAACTATTTTCTACCACGATCTATATCATCTTCCTTGTAAGTTGTAATTCTTAAAATTTGAATAGTCTTGTGCTAATTTTTTTCCAATTAGCAATCGGAGTCTCAGTGACATAGAGTTATTCAATTCAGTTATGACTATGAGTCATGAGGGGATTGTGAATCTTTTGGTGACCAACACAACTTCTAATACGTGTCCTTGTGACACCGTCACCGACAAAGTCAACTACTATATTTTTATTTTGGGGTATACGTATAAGAAAGTTTGGATCTTTAATCTATAGTTTTTAAGGTCATGACTAATCTAGTACATGTACATACGTAAATCATCAATCTCTACATATAAATCTGGATCCAATAAGAAGGAAAAATCTGGATCCAATAAAGATTGAAAGACAACCAATGGAGCTAACTTTACTTGGATAAGTTAAACTGTTAAAGCACTCAAATACGTTACCTTTCCTATCAGAATTATCCATACAAATTACTGAAATTAGGGTCGATACATTTATATAAAGCTACATAATGGTGTACCTAGTATAATATGCATATTTCATGAAAATAACTATTTTTCAGAAAAATAGTTTGGACTTTACTCTTTAATTATTGTTTGGGTCCACGCCCCACACCACACCACAAACATACATCACCCTATGTTTAGTGGAGTGCTTAGAAGACTAATCACACAATTATGTAAACCGGAATCTTGTAGAAATAATATAAAAAAAAATTATCTACAAAATTATCTACAAAAATTAAATGAGTTTTTTTTTTTTTTTTTTTAATTCCTTCTCTTCTCAGCAACTTTAGATAAGAAAATCCGACGGAATTAAACTACATGCATATTGATTATTGAGTATTGATTTAGCAAAGTTAATTAATTTCTCACCTAAATTTTAAACGCTCGACGATGATCTCATCACCGTCCGATCGATATAATCGGACGGTGTAAAACTTTGGAATCACCGTAAAGCTGATATGATAATAAGAGAAGAAATTTAATAAAAAATAAAGAGAATCGATGGTGACTCACCTCGGCCGGAGAGGACTCTCGTTGTGATGGCTATACGCAAGCTGCACATAGTCTCCGACTTGTACGGACACGGCAGATGGATTTTTCTCGACGAACCGGTTCACTAGAGTCGCTCCGGTTGTCTTCGGCGACGGAGTTCGGCTTCCGGCAGCCACCAGCTCTTCCGGCGGTGATACTATCGCTCCACTGAAAATTCCCAACATTTTCTCTCTCTCCTCAGATGATAAGAGCTAACTCTTCAATTAACCAAAAACAAAAAAAAAGATCTTTCTGATTAAATCTGTGAGGTCTGTCTCTCTGGTTTAGATATATCGGACATGGAAGACGAGAGAAAGGAGAGAGAGATATGATGGTATTTAACATAGGAAGATATCGAGGGTATTTTCGACATTTCAAGTCGTCATGAATCTTCTTGTTCTGTTGATTCTTCTTTTTACACTGAAATTAACGTATAGACGTATGGCAATGGCGCACAAATACGTGGGTCCCATACGGGAGAGATGGAATCATTTTGAAGCGTTAGATTCTAGAATTGTGGGTCCCTTTGTTGCCATTTGTGGTCTCTTGTCTTATCCGTCTCCTTTTTAATTCATTATCAACAAGAGTTTATTGAAAAATAACTCCAATTATTATCATCTTCTTTTTCTTTTTTATTAAAACTTACTCTGATGTCCCATAAGAAGCTGATTGACAACAAAAAAAACAAAAAAAAGTTATAATAAGTATTGAAAAAACTGCTGGTAATCATCTTAAATTTATTTATTTGAAACTTAACGTACGTTTTAAAAAAATTTTAAGGTAAGATCCACTTTTCGTAAAAACGAAAAAAGGTAAAATAACACCAACTTTAATTTATTAACACTTTACAAGTTATACACTCTTCTGCCAATTTTTTGGCCATATTTTCTTACCTTCTATACTATAAGACAACCACCAAGAAATCATAAATGAAATTATGAAAGTTTGAAACTAATGGAGTATATGATAAGCCGATAGGTGAGATGTATTAAAGCATAAAACAGTCAACTTTTTACCATCAACTTCTATTTTTAAAAATCTGCCTATTTAAGACAAAATTTAACGTTGATGATAATCATTTTACTCTTCTTTCTCTGCTGTTTTCTAACTTTTAGATGTAGTTTCTGTTATCATTCAATCTCACTGACTTGTCTGTTTGTTTTTTGATGGACAGAAACTATCTGGATCGTATCTTGTGTTCATCGACAATCTGTTCTTCGACGATCTCAAGATGAAACCGAAACCGAAACCTTGGGAAATGATGGACTTGACAATGAAGGACGACCCTCTACTCTGTGTGGTGATGATGCAACTGGTGGGTATCTGCTGGGTCATCTCAATGGTCCGGCAGCTCGAGTTTCTGTGTAAGAAGCTGAACAAAATGGACATCAAGGATCATCTCTCCATACAAGACTTTGTCAACCGTCTGTCAAAGGCTTTCATACATTTTTTAAACTCAGTTACTTAAGCCAAAAAAAAAAAAAAAACAGTCTGTCAATTAAATCAAGTGATGTGCACTTTTCATACATTTTCTAAACTCAGTTACTTAAGCCAAAAAAAAAAAAAAAAGAAGAAAAAAAAAAAAGAACAGTCTGTCAATTAAATCAAGTGATGTGCACTTTCTTTCTATCGCCTTATAACCAACCATAACCAGGAAATTTATATTGGTTTTAGTGTGTTTCGAAACCTGTATAGTATTTTTAACAAAAACATATGCTCGAATGGTTTGTATAATTATTATCACATGCTTTAAACTCGTATAGTTATTATAGTGGAAAAAATCATGTCTTTTAATGAGCCAATTAACTAGGAGCGAGGGAGAGATTGTGATCCGAAAGCAACTTCAACCTAATTTAAATGGACATTTATCATCAAAGATAATGTTGTAATATTATTGAAATTAATAACTTTAGGAATCTTTTTTTTTAAGGATTCTTTCTTTTCCTACATACTTCCTCCAGAGATAACATTAAACCTCTTTTTATCAAACAACGTGATCCAATTTTTCTGTGTATCACAGTATCAGCATATACTTGTATCTTGGGTAACTATATGTAATTTGCTGTGCATCATATAGTTTAAAATTTTGAAAATCAAACTTTTTGTCCTTGAGAAAAATTCATTCAAGTTTTTTATGCTCAGTTTTGAAACTACTCCTCTTATTAAATAATACTTTCATTAGAAATTCCTTAGAGATTCAAACCATGTGCTACATAATTTAATCAAAAATTAAAAGCTTTTGTAATCATATATTTAAAAAAGCTTTCATATGGAACTTATACAGCGGCTGAGGTTTCAGTTTTAATTTTTGTTTAGAAAATAAAAATTATAATTCCAATAAACAATGTCAAGAAAGAATATTAGAAGAACAATGGACGCCCATTGTTTTTTGTTTGGGGGTTTGGCCCACGGTCTTCATAACTTTGCCTTACATGTTTTCTCCATTAATTTCATATCAACATGTGTATGTAGATTTACAAACATCAGCCAACTTAGTTTGTTAATATACATATATTTTCCAAATTACGTGACCTAACAATAATTGAATTCAACGAAAGAAGCTAAGCCTTTTATTGAACACAAAGATGGGTGAGTTGCTGAAGATTTTTGACCATTTGTTAAGAAAATGTCGCACAAAAAAGGCAAACCCATAGGACAACATAAATGATTTGGTGATGACAACAACCTAGAAATGTATAAGATAAGATCAAAACTATTTCGTGCCAAATATCATAGATTACGAGGTGGACCGAATTAATGTTATATCGTTTCGAAGTTGTTTGTGTTAAATGGATTTTTTATTCAAAACAATTTAACAATGAATAAATTTATTTATGTCCGTAATATATTTTTACATATATTTTTACTTCATATATGAAATTTTTAACATGTACATCTTGAAAATATGGTTCTTATTGATTCATTTTTGAATTCATATGATTCATATGTTGAATCGAGTTGGCAACACCTAGATCAGACAACATAAATGCATCAAATGCTAGTTTTTTTTTGAGAATTCGGCCAAAAAAATGCCAACCTTTTCCAAATTTGCCAAAAATAATCCAAAGTTTTGGTCTAGCCAAATAAACACTCAACTTTTGTTGACTTTCTAATTTAATAACAAACTTTTTATTGACTTGCCAAATTAACACCAAATTAATACACCGTTTATAAACTTAACAAAATATTTAAACGTCATTAACTAAACGTTTACTGTTGGTGTTAAATCAAACGACGTCGTTTTGAATTTTTAGTTTTAAAAAAAAAACTGCACTACCAAGGGCTCGAACCCAAGCTCTGGGTATAGCATAAAGGAGTGTTTTACCAATAAAAAGTTTGTTATTAAATTAGAAAGTCAACAAAAGTTGAGTGTTTATTTGGCTAGACCAAAACTTTGGATTATTTTTGACAAATTTGGAAAAGGTTGGCATTTTTTTGGCCGAATTCTCGTTTTTTTTTCATATATTTAGCGGTTACTGCATATTAACACGAGATATCAAAATACCATAACTTAATTGCACTATCTTTTTTATTGAAAAAACTCTACCAAAACCATATTAACTCGAACCGGATTAACTAAAAAGCCTCCAATAAATTTCGTTTAGGACACTCTTGATATTATGATATTACACCTAAAATTAGAGCTGCGAAATTTGAGTGGACAATTACTGTTTTAGCTATTGAATGTCCACGTTGAATGATTTTAGTTTTTGATTATCATTTTTTTTTCGACAATCATGTTTCTATTTATATACAGTAGTATGTTTCTGACTTTTCTATAAGATGCAAACTATATGAAAATCAATTTATTACAAAATCAAGACGAAATATTGATAAATAATAAGGCTATATTAATCAATATACCCAGAAAATTTAAAAAATAAAAATATATTCATAGTTTTTATTTTATAGTAAATGCAAAACAATGACTGGCATCATTTTTTATTTTTATTGATATTTAAAAAGTCATTATCATTTTATTTTGTTATAAAACTACAGCCACTAGCTTGTATTGTTTTTTTCCTTATTTACTCAATAAACAATATTAGAAAATAGAAAGAAAGACTGAGCAAAGCCAACCATGGGCCTGGGAGTGGGAACTACAAAAGTTGATAACGACTTTGATATTGTTTTGCTTTAACTTTCCAAATATTATTTCAAAACAAGAAAATTAGCTCATTTGATATATGACATATTGACATATACCAGATTTATTTTTGCCAGATACCATTATCCAACATTATTAATGATATTTATTATACGTGGTAACACATCTATTTCTCTACGTATGAATCCTCTGGAAAATGTTAATTAAAAATGATTCGTCCATAATAAACTATGATCCTCTAGTTTTAAATCTTGAGTCCTTAACTGTAGATGCACGGATTAGGTACACGATAGTATAAGCATGATCAAATTCACATTAAGCAAATGCTCACACATTGAAATACGGGACTTACACAGTCAATATATATTTCAGTAAGAAAATTTTAAATTGCTAACTAGATTTTTGAACACGATGACTCTTATAAACTTAAAAAAGCAATATGGTGCATACGTATGTATATCTAGAGGATTCTGTATCATTCAAACGAACAATTCTTATTGGACCATTGTTGATATAATGATATATCGGCAAAAATGGTGACCCATCTCAATCACTTTAGCTTCGATCATCTATAATTCATCCCCACAAACACTTCCTATGCGTATATATCTGATCTTTTTAATATTTTTTCTTCTTCGTTTCGGATCTATGACGACTTTTTTCTGGCAGTTTCTTATTATTATTCTTATTATTCCCATTATTATTATTGCGATAATCTGACTGTAGTCCACTATTTCCCATTCAATTTTGTTGCTTTTATTTACCACACATTAGAAGAAAGAGAATATGGAGTAATAGCAAAAAATATCATATATGTAGTCATTTGTCAAATATGTTTTTTAAATAATATAAATGACACTTAGATCTGATTAATACCGTCAATATCAGTTTTATAATAAAATCCTCAAACCGTTTACCCAAAAAAGAACTAATAACAAAATATTATTACGATCTAAAAAATTCATTATAAGGAGTGCATTGTCTAAACTACCTAAACGACTTTAAAGACTAGTATTATGTAAAAGATCAACATAGTATGATCGTTAACAAAGTTAAAAACCAATAAGTATGATCGTTGACAAAAACAATTATACTTGCCATCGTAATCTGAATAAAGCCCGTCACTGAATTACCCAAATCAAAGTCCAATACAAAGCCCACCTAAAAAAAAAACCATATCAAACTTTACCCCACCCATCATAATCGGGCTGACCCGACTCGACCCGTCGTCTACAAGCTCCAATTCCAAGCCACGCGATTCTGGGTCATCCCGCTTTCAGGCAGCGGCTAAAGCTCCCGGAGATCACAGTTCTTAGTTGGACTCAACTCAAATCTCTAGAAATTGATCGGAGATCTGTAGATCATGGAGCCGGAGAAACGGGATAAGGAGGAGAAGGAGGTGAAGACCGATGCTGGATCTCCTCAAATCAAACCGAGACCAATCGTTCGGCTGGGAATTTTTCTCATCGCTCATAGTCCCGTTTTCAGGTAAAAAAATTTCACCATCATTTCTATTCTGTTTTCTTTAGTTTCTATGTTTTGACTCTTTCTCTGTTGGTTCAATTGATGCTCTGATCGTGTCTTCAGTGTGGTTTTCTCTGCCGCTGGGATTATGGCGCTGCTGCTTTTACCGCTACTGGCAAAAAACACTTACATCTCCGAGAATGCTCTAATGCCAGGTTTTTAGCTTACCTTATAACGCATTACAAAGTCCACATTTGGATTCAAGTCTCGCTGTATGATTTAGGTTGATTCAAAAGTTAAATGTATATCATACGAATGATATTATAGTTGATTCTTTACTCTCGGAATCTGCTAGTGTAGCCTACTTGACATTGAGGTTGTTATTCAAAATTGTTGAGTCATGTGAGTTTATGGCTTACCAACTTCGAATGTGTTGTTGTTTTGGTGTTTTACATTTTCTTTTTGACTCTATTCTTCAGGCTCTGCACGGTCTATGCTCTCGAATCGGGATGTTTCTGATGGAAGCAAACTTGTTAAAGACATAAAGAATTTTAGGTTGAATCATGAAGGCCAGGGTGTGTATGTCTTTTCTCCTTTATATGTCCTCCCACAACTTTTCATGAAATAGGCTTTCTCCTTAATGATTCTCTGTTTGCTTGATTTTTTTCTAGTGAGGTCCAGAGGCTCATTGGAAAATACATGTCAGAGATGGGTGCAGAAGTTAGTTATCAAAAGTTCCATCCTGAAGGGAATCAGTATCACCCCCTGCACTTTTTCTCCAGTCCTGATTCATATTCATTGCTGGGGAATGTCAGTTGTGCTTCTTACGGGGTCAATGTTGCTGGGATTATAAGAGCCCCTCGGGGTGATGGAAAAGAGTCTATTGTGCTGGTTACTCCATATGATTTTATAAATGGTGGAGATTACGAGGCTTTGTCTTTAGGCATTGCC
>OVBW01000353.1:0-24634 GCA_900406355.1 Erysimum pusillum | reverse complement strand
TCTAACGACGACACGTGGCAAAAATGTTTCTCTTTTAATATATAGGGGATGCATTGATTAGAGTGTAGGAAATCAATCTTTGTGAAACAAAAAAAAAAGTCTAGAAAATCAAATATTGTGATACAGAGGGAGTATGAAAAAATAGCAGCAACAAGTTTTTAATGTTTTCTTTTCGTTTTCTTTCAGTTTTGTTTGATTTAATTTTTTTTTATAGCTTTATTGTTATTGTTAGACTTCATATTTTGTTAAACATAGTATGATTATTTTTGTTTTTATAATTACATCTATATATATGTAATATCTATAAAATATAAAATACATTAAAATAAAAAAAACCGGTTGACCCGATGACCCGGATTCATTGTCGGGTATCAAAACATTGGCGAAAACGAAAACCAAACCGACCCAAACTTATTTTTTATTTCGGCGAACTTTCCCTTTTTCTCTTTGTACTCGACAAACGTGACAAACCCTAGCGACAAATCTCCTCCCTCCGATTTTTATTCTCTGGCGATTCCTCTGTCTCGTCTCTCAAGTCCACCATCAGATCTCGTCCGACGAAACGGTGAAAATTCTCCTCTCTCCTCTCTTCTATTGTAAGTATCAGAAGCAACGTCCGTATAGTTTAGCGTTTTTGTGGTTATTGCTGTTGTAGTAAATGTCTTCTGATTTTGAAATTGGAAGCCTAACCCTAAAATTATTCGATTAATTTGTTGTTCTTCTGGGTTTGTTTATGGCCATAGTGGTGTGTGTGTTTCGATTTGGGTCAGTTTAGGGTTAGGGTTTGTCGACTTGGATAATTTTGGGGATTTGGTTCGATTTTCAAATCATGTTTTATCTATTGTTCTTCTGGTATGGATTCATGTCTCTCGTGTTGTGTCTGAGTTTCGATTTGTGTTAATTTAGGGTTTGATTTGGGTCAGTTTACTAGTTTATGGTTAGGGTTTAATGTTAAACTTCAAATGTTCAGACTTATTGGATCGTCTCTTGTTGTTTTGTACTCGGATTATGTTCCTTATGTTCTTGTATGTGTATTACACTGAAGCTGCAATTGGGGGAATTTGGTTTTAACGCTTCTATATGTTTTCTTCTCTCTCTTTCTTCTTTTGACAGGCAAAACAAATATGTCGCAGATCAAGATTTCGGATGTATCACCAGAAGAGAAGAGAATTTTCCTTCTGAAGCGATGTGCACATCTTGTTTCGATAGGGGGTTCGAATTTTGAGGTGAGGCTCAAGGACTGTACATATCAAAATCCGATGTACAGCTTTTTGTGGCAATCAGATTGTGATCACCTGCTTTACAAGAATAAGGTAACTGAGTACACCGAGTCTCCTCCCCCTCCTGATCCTCTTATGCCTGAACGTGTTGATCTACCTGATTCTCGGGGTAGATACAGGACGCTTCCTCCTTTTACCGTGAGCCCTTATAAGTTTATGGTTAGAATTCCTGAAGGTATGATGCGAAAGGAATTTGGTTTTCTTAAGTTGACAGCACAGTTTGTGGTTCGTTATGGGACTGATTTTCAGGAAGCTCTGTGGGAAAGAGTGTGTACTGAAACTGAGTTTCAGTTTCTGGACAAAAGAGGGTGTGAAAAGCATAGGATGTTCCTTAGGCTCTCTATTGGGTACAAGCATGTGATAAAGTCCTTCGTAGACAAGCCAAGGAAGGGTGACACAGCTCGTATGGAAGCTGTTGTTGAGGGTTTTCTCGCTGCTCTTGATGCTTTCAAGAAAAAGCAAGAGGAGGATGAGGAAGACAAGGTAATGGACAAGGCTTTTACTGATCGACGTGACTTTTTGGTCAATGATGAATATTTTGTTGAGGTAGAGGATAAAGAGCTGCCGCCACGGGGTAAGCTGACTGCTTTTCGACCTCCACTGTGGATGTTGATGCTATACGAGCGACCTGAACCTTGCTTAGACCCTAGTACGTTTAGAGTCGGAATCCCTGGAGGAGGTATGATGCGGAAGGAGCTCTGTTTGATTAAGTTGACAGCACAGTTTGTGGCTCGGTATGGGACTGATTTTCAGGATGCTCTGTGGAAAAGAGTGTGTACTGAAACTGAGTTTCAGTTTCTGAATGGGATTCCTGGAAATGATAGGTATACGCTTTTCTCTCAGCTTCGTGTTGCATATGCTACTATAATAACGCATTGGGGAAGTCATCCGGAAGCTGCTGTTGAAGGTTTTTTAGCTGCTCTTGATGCTTTCAAGAATAAGCAAGAGGAGGAGGAGGACGTGGTAGTGGAGAAGCTTGTGAGTGAGAGGGGTGATTTTGTGGTAAATTATGAATATTTTCTTGACTTTGAGTTTTCTCCTCTACCTGAAACCCCTCCACAGCAAGTCCCCCATGCATTGGAAAATCTTCTGTTTGGTACTCGGCCTATGCATGCAGGATCGTCTTCTAGTCGACCAAACACTACTCTACTTGAGGAACCAGAGCCAAAGAGGCAGAAGTTTTTTGAAGAGTCAGCCCTTGTTTCAGAAGAAGAGTTTCTTGCTCAACATCCGGTAATATCTTACTTCCGTCTCAATTGTATCGAATTAGCATTAACCATTTTCAGGGGTTTTATCTAATTAGCGTTGATCATTTTCAGGGTTCGGCCACAATCAGGGTTAGGGCTAGAGCTGGGTTTGTCGTTCTGATCACAGTGGACTCGTTATCGGAGAACGTGCAAAGTTTGAAGGAAAAAATTGCTACGCAGACCGGGTTTCCAGTAAACAGACAGATGTTAATTGGAAAAACTGGGGTTTTAAAGGACGACATGACACTTGCACACTACAATCTCGGAGTAGGAGAGATGCTTAATTTGAACTTTTGAGAACGTGGTGGGAGGAAACGAGTAGGAGAGAACACTCGTGGGGTGCCTTTCTTCTTAATAATCCCTTTTAAATTTGCTGGCCAAAAACTTTTTTTCTTAATTTCTTGTTTAATTTGGTGGCTAAAAACTTGTAGCACTGACTTAAGTTTGTTTAACTCTTGCTTCATATTTATTTCTCTCTATTTTCAAACATGTGTTATTTTTCCCTTCATTTCTTCTTCTAGTATGTAATGAACCCGATGGATATTGTCGGCTTCCTTTTTATCTGGCTTGCACTTCTCATTTTGTTTTATATGTAAACCACAAGTAGCAAAGCACACGCGTTCCTTGTGCGTGCGAGCCTACGTCCTTCTTATAAATCAAAAGAGTCTTGTAATCAATTTCCTTAACTCTCCTATTAATTATTATCATAACCTATGCCAATATAATTCCAAATAACGGTGGTCACCCTCGGGTTTGATGCATCTAGTCTGTCTTAAGCACGGGTTCCAAACCACGGCTCGTTGACCCATGTTACATAGCAAGAAGCCATTGCAATCGATCAAGTCTTTAGGCATCTGAGATTTTAAACCGGGAATATCTAAGGTTTAATTCACGCACGTCTTCTTGTGGTTGTTGATGAATGTCTTGTCGTTGAAGAGAGTGTTCCAACATTTGCAAACTGTTTTGAATCGGACAAGAGAACTAGGAGGGACACGAGATAGGAACTCGTCCACCAAATCCCATGGAAGCTTCTCCTTATTCGCCATGCAATATACCCAAAAAATCCAGCTACTCTTTTTTATTTACAGAAAATCTTTTACATAAACTCTGGATTTTATTTGGTAGTAAAATTTATGAGATCCATATTCTCACAATGGTGTTTTATCATTAAAGCACTTATAATATTTAATGAAATTACTTCACTATAGTAAATAATTTATTTTCAATTAAATTCTAAATATTTGAGTTCTTCTCAAAACACAATCATAATATTGGAAAATAGCTAATAAAATATATTGAGGATTCATGAGATCCAGATTCTCTCCATTCGTGTTTATGATTCTTTTTGTTTTACTTTTCCCATTTTTCAGAATTTGTATTTTTCTTTTTAAAAGACTCTTAATTAATTTTTTTTTTTACTCTTAATTATGTCTATATGTATTTAAATAAGAACTCTCTAAAGCGATGAAGGAAACTTATTCAATCCAACCAGGGATCGAGCAAGTACATTACATCAAGATTAGTAAAACATTTATTAGGCCGAACCGGGAAACTAAAAGAAGCAGAGGAATTCATCTCAACTCTGCCTTTCACTCTAAACCATACGGTCTACGGGCCTACGGCGCATTGCTAGGCTTATGTTGGCTCAACGGGAGATATAGAGATGCGAGAGGTATGAGGAACAGGCTGCGATGTGGTTGCTGGTGCTGGACCCGGTTAATTCACCGGGACACGTGGTGCTTTGCTATGCAACGCGTATGCAGGTTTAGGGAGGCATGAGATGGAGAAGGGAGATGAGGAAAGAGATAGGGTTGAAAGGAGTGAAGAAAAGACACAAGGATGTATTGGATTGTGGTTAATGGAAGCTCATGTGTGCTATGGTGAAGTCAGCTTGTGAAATTGCTCAGTTGATTTTGCCAACCTTTTGTAATCAAACTAGGAAGAAGAGAAACCGTTGACTCTCTCTGTCATTGCTGAGAACTGAAGACTGGAGTGAAGCACATAGCCACATACGGTCGCTTAATCGCTTTAATTTGTCACACTTTTTTTTTTTTTTGGTGGAAGTAATTTGTCACTTTGTCTAGTTGTTTTTTGTTTACTAATTTTTTTGTGGCCCTTTTTTTTTTTTTTTTTGGTGGGAATTCGTTTGTGGCACTTAAATACAGAGTATAATTTTCTTCTATTTTTTTTTATTTGGGAAAAGTTACCGACAAAAAAAAAAAAGAAAAGGAAAGTTTAAATTATAAAAAAAAATTGCTTTTTTTCCTGAGTAGAGAGAGAATTTTTAGAGTTTTATGTAAAAAATATTTTAAAATATCCAAAATTTTGCACTTAGATTATATTATTTATTGATTAGTAATTTAATCTTAAAAATTATTAATTATAATCTAACAGTAGTTTGTGTAATTATAATCTAGTAGTAGCCCAAAGACTAATCTCATGAGACCTTGCATCCGGGTACACGTTTGGAAATATTCTAAATTTAAAGCACGGCTAGATTGTCAAAGTGATTTGAACCCATGACTCTCCCGCTTGAAAGTTACCACTAACCAAAGCAACTTGGTTCTATCCATATTAACTTGCATATTGAAAAACTTCAAATAATGTATCAAGTAAATTATTGATGTTAATGTATGAATTTTTTGTACTAACCAGTTTAGCTTACAACAAAATCACAAATTCGAAAACGGGTAACAAAAGAAAAACTAATTAAAAAAAAAACTACTTTCTAATTAATTTAAATGGGTTCCAAATGTTTTACACCATTTCATAAAAAAAACTTTAGAGGGTGTTATTGGTTTGAGATTTAGAATGAGTTTTAGTGATTTAATTATGAAAGATTTTAAAAGATTGCTAAAGAGTTTGATATTGTCTTGATGATTTTTTTTCCAAAATCTTGTAAAGTCTTTTAAAACATTTTCCATAATCTTGTATACTCTTGATGATTTTTCTAAACTTTTCCAAACTTTTCCTACAAAATATTTTCAAAATATTGGCCAGATTTTTTTTTAACGTCTTGATAGTCTTGTTTTTGCTTCATCTTCTTCCTTTGATATCTTCTGATTCAGACCTCGGTTTGGAGATCTAAAAGATGTTCTCAAATCTTGAGATCAAGATCTTTCCAACCGTATGAAGATAAGCTTCTGATTCCTTGTGAGTCGACCTGAGAAAAAGTTTGAAGTTTGTGCACTTCAGCTTCGTCGCTCTGTTCTTCAGTCTTGGTAGATTGGTCATAACTTTCAGACCGTGGTAGCAAATCACGTTCCGCTTTTTCCTGTAGCTTCATATATCTCTCTACTATTTTTCCACAAAGTTTCATATTTTTCTGGGTTGTTTTGATAACGCTTTCAGTCTTCGAACCAGAACATTTCTGTTCTATTCTCCTTCTTCTTCTTTTTTGGTTTTCTTGTTTTTTGATTTTTATGGTTTTTCTGATTTTTTCCGAATCAAATAGTTGGGATGATCTGAGAAGTCATGGATTCACAATCTCTCACAATCTCTCTATTTTATGGGGAAGTTTTCATGACTTTTTTTATGAAGAAATTTATATGAAATCCTAAACCAATAACATAATATTTTAACTTATCAACAATCCAAGATTCTTTCGTTTTAATTGAATAACACAAAACTTTTAATGACTCTATAAAACTCTTAATCCAATAACACTAGATTTATAAAGATTTTAGATTACTTTTTATAAATCCCAAACCAATAACACCTAATTGTAATAGAGTTTTTAAAAGTTTTGATTGAATAACAACATATTCTACATAACTTTTAAACTCATTAAAACTTTTTTTAAATCTTAAACCAATAAGACCCCCTTAGTAGAGTATGTTATATACGGACAAAGAAGAAATCAACATTGGTAATATGCGAATGTTAGCTGAGGAAAAAATATCAGACAGAACTGATTTGCTGCTTCTCTCTGAGTCAGAGGGTTCAGTGTAACAGTTAACCAAACTAAAACAAACCAATAAGAAGAAACACGAAACCAGAGTCTCTGTTTCTCTGCCCCTCCCTTCCCTCTCTTGTCTCTCTCATAAATATCGCCACTAAACGTTAACACAAAACCTCTCTCTCTCCTCTATCCCTCCGGCCGACGCTAATCGGCGCCGGAGGGAGGTCTAGTGTCTCTCTCCGTCAATGTTCTCTCTCTGTCAGATCGATTAAAATCAGTGAGGATAGCCACAAAGTTAAGGCTTATGCTGAGAATGGTGCTTTTGATGTGGTGAGTGATTTTGTTAATGTTAAGAATCTGATTCGAATTAGTTACCATTTTAAATTATCTGATTGTTACTATTTTGAATTTGGAGTGATTTGTTGTAGGGAGTGTTGGATTCTTCAGTTGATGATTTACCGTATAAATTGGTGGATTCTAGAACAAGTAATGATTCGAGGAGGAAAACTAAGATTGTGTGTACGATTGGACCTTCTTCGAGTTCTCGGGAGATGATTTGGAAGCTCGCTGAAGCAGGAATGAATGTGGCTCGTTTGAATATGTCTCATGGAGATCATGCTTCTCATCAGAAAACTATTGATTTAGTTAAGGAATATAATTCTCTGTTTGTTGACAAAGCCATTGCTATAATGTTGGATACAAAGGTATAATCTTTTTGGCCTGTTGTGATGAAAATTTCAGGAAAGTTTTGTGTTTTTTTTCATTTGTATGGTATGTTTCTTTGTGAACGGTCCTGAGGTTCGAAGCCGGGATGTACCTCAGCCGATATTTCTAGAAGAGGGTCAAGATTTTAATTTTACTATCAAGAGAGGTGTTTCGCTTAAAGATACCGTCAGTGTGAATTATGACGATTTTGTAAACGATGTTGAGGTTGGGGACATACTTTTGGTTGATGGTAAGAGTTCTATTGGTATGATCTCTGTGGTTTTTGGAGTGTTTGTTTTAGCTCATTTGTAACAAGAGATCGCTTCTTGTGTCTCTGACATTGCCATTGCAGTACGTGAAGGTGCAGATGCAATCATGCTCTCTGGTGAAACCGCACACGGAAAGTTCGTATTTCAAATTAAACCCCTTACCTTTTTCCGTCAATAGAACTTACATTTCATGTGTTCTTGAAATGTTCTTATTTTTAAATTCTCTGTTGTCAAATTTCCGCTGAAAGCTGTTAACGTAATAATGCACACTGATATAGCCTTTTATTTATCAATCAGTTTGTTGTTACATGACCGGAAAACTGAAAAAAACGAAACACACATTTGTTAGACTTTAGAATCCTTCTCTCGTTCCTCTTCACTCTCAGTGTCATCTTCATCGCTGCTCATGTCTTGCATCTCATCTTTACCTTCTAGTTTTATAGATTTGTACCACTTTGCACATGCAATGTATACAACCAGGTCAATGCTGGTTAGCGCGGCGAGGAGGAAATAGAATCTGTCTAAGTGGCCTCTGTTGAGGTTTCTTGGAATCCAACCAGGCATGTGGTCCTCTGTTGAGATCTTCACCACCATTGTCACCAACAAGCTACTCACAAAGTTTCCCATCGACATTGACATCATACACAAGGCGCTCCCGAAGCTCTTTAGCCCGTCTGGTGTTTGCGCGTTGAAGAACTCAAGCTGACCGACGTACATGAACACTTCTGATGCCCCAATGAGAGAGTATTGTGGAGCCTGCAAGGTGGAGACGATTGTCAAGACTCAGAATTTTCTTAGGACCAAATTAATGTTTTTGAGGTTTGTGTTTATTACCTGCTAGAAGATACTTAAGGAGCTTGAGCCATCACAGTGAGTGCAGCTCTTGTCTGCATACTTAAGCCTATAGCATTCCACAACCCCTGCTGCAATCATAGCTATGATCACAAGCCCGATTCCGGCCATCCTGTGAAGCTCGGTGATTCCTTTTGATCCGTTCTTCTTGAATCTGTTGGCTACTGGCTCGAGAACTCTGCGGTATAGGAATATGAACAAGGCGACACTAAGGATGTCGAAGCTGGACATACTTGCGGGAGGGATTTTGAAGTCCGAGATAGTGGTATTCATCGCAGCGCCTTGCTCTACAAAGAGAGAGGCCATTTGGGTGAAGACGACAGAGTATATAATATAGTACAGAGCCAAATTGCCATCAGTCTAAGAATGCACTTGACTTCCTCGACTTGTGTCACCGGACATAGCCTCCACGGGTTCACTGCATCCTGTTTCTTGTCATCAAGATCTCTCGCTGTGATGTACGCTGCTTTGTCCAAGAACCTGCAATTTCCAAAAGAAACATGTTATTAGAACATTTCATGGCATTGAAGTATATGGTAAAACCGCAGTTTTTGGCAACTTACTTGAATTCATCGGTATGCATTATCCTCCTCCCTGTAGTATCTGAACCATTTTTCCCTTGGCTGTCTCCATCATACATCTCCCCTCTCCCTCTTGATGGAGCCTCCACAGATGATTTCTTCGTTGCAGCGACCAATATATACTTGGCAAAACCTCGAAAGAGGATTCCCCGTGGGCTTGAAATACCGGTACCTCGGTGTTCCAACGAGGAAAAGAATCAAAGCAATGGCAGCAGAGCCAGTGGACGCCCAAAATCCAAGCGCCCACATTCCCTCATCCTCAAAGTATCCCAAGATGGTGTTTGAAAAGAGCGACCCGAGGTTCAAAGCAAGGTAGAAGTAGCTGAAGAAGGCGATCTTTGAGTACCCTTCTTTAGGATGCTCCTCGTCGAATTGATCCGCTCCAAGCGTTGCAATGTTTGGTTGGTAACCACCATATCCCAATGCGATCAAGTAGATTGAGAAGTAGAACATTGAAATCTCCATCATGGAATGCGAACCACAAGGCCCATTATACGCATGACATGTTGTCGTTAAGGACATGCCCTCCCCAATACGTCTTTCGAAGTTTATGCTTTGTTTCTCGCCCGTCTCTCTGCACGATTTGATTAGGGCCATATCATATGTGACCCAACTCGTTCAGTTGTGTTCTTCTTTTAATGATATGAATTTGAAACATAATTACCTACTTAATATCTTGTGGGACATGAATTTTCGCAATTAAGAAAAAAAGATGAATATATTCATTTAGAAGCCTCTCGCCCGTATACATGAATTTTCTGATTTACGAATTATTGACTTTGAAAACTTTGCTTTTTTTTTTGTGTACGTTAAAATGAAGTCTCATTTGTGAGATTCATCCATGTTAGGAAGCGTTTTAGCGTTTTTAAAGTTAGTCAAGAACTTTGTGCTTTGTTATTGGCTTTGCAAAGAAAACATTTTTACGTTTGAAAAGTTTTTGTTTGGTTCAATTGATTCTCCCGCAAAAAGACCTTTTCAGTTTTGTTTTTATTCATGATCGTTCACTCTTATGTAACATGTGATCTTTGAAGTTTGAACATATATATTGTATCATTCGCCAAATGATTTCATTTTTTTGACTATATATATAGACTAAACTCTACGTACGTACACAAACATCACCATAACAATTATAATATTTGATTTCGATGGTCAATATAGGTTTTCATGCATATAGAGACATGCATACTTGTTTTCAATACATTCTATAATTAATATTCCCTTTATTTTATAATAAATAAAGATTTAGCATACTTTTTATTTACGAAAATCATGTCTTTCTGCATTATCAGTACAAACTTTTAAGCAATATTGGAGTCTTAATTATTTCTGTTATTTCAACTTATTGATTAGAGACGACGTCAAATTATGTAGTGAATTTTGTTAAGGAAATTATAGTGTATAATTAAATAAGAAGTGAAATACAAATTTTAATAATATTTTAACTCCTTAAGAAAGAAGTGTATTTATGAAAATGAAGAATATGCTTTGTGTTTGAGACCTCTCATTTGATTTGTGTTTGAGACCTCTCATTTGATTTGTGTTTGAGATTAGGGCTTTGAAGGAAATGGGGAACAGACGTGAGACCAGGGGGAGATAGTTAAAAGAGAATATGCTTTGTGTTTGAGACCTCTCATTTGATTTCCTGCCACGAGAACACATCCCATGCGCCACATATATAACTAAATCGCTATTTTTGAAACTATATGTTTTGTATTTTAGATAGATATTATGAGTTTATGTCCGCCTTATAAAATTATACTATAATATATACTAAGGATGTTCATATATTATGACCTTAAAAAACGTACACGTATCACGTACCGGTGCATATATATGAAGCCCTACAGTTCAAATATATAAATATATGTCTCTTCTTCGTTCATAGAAGACAGTGAGAGAGCTCTATAGCCCGACCTTTTCGCAAGGGCCAAAACCTCAAAATCTTTCGTATCTTTATTTTTTATTCTTTGTTGTCATATTTTCTGACATTTGTTTTACAAATAAATGAGTATTCTATTTCAACAACGTATGTCTAGAAGTTTGTCGACCTAAAATTCTGTTGGATAATCATGTGCAGAAATTCAAAACGAACCAAAATTTAAAGTCATCAAATAAGCACAAATAGAAATATTTTGGACTTTGATCTCAAATAAGACCACAACCATTTTTGCGATATTGTTTCAAAGGAAATTCCTAACTAACGTAATTGAATTATACTTAAACATCTTTTTTCTCAACCCCCTAGTTTATCATTTGGAGTTCGGATCTAAGAATATAAACACAACCACGTACGTGAACTAACGGTTATATAAAAGATATATTAGAATTACGCGAGTATGATGTTTGTTAAAGGTCCTAACCTTATGACGAACATTAATTTGATGGTTAATTCGAAAATGTGAAACACAATGTGTTTTTTTTGTGTGTGAACATTTTATGAATTGTTGTCGTGATTGATCCAGGAGAAACTCAAGTTCCCAGGACACTGGAAGTCTAGATTCATCAGCTGCTTCTCCTAGCCTCTTGATTCGTGGCGAATTTTCTAGGTGTCACGTGTCCTCTCCTTATTTCGTTTATAGTATTACAATACTATAAAGAAATGCTATCTCGTTATTTAAACTACGTACAAATTTAATTTATTTCGTTTATCCATTATCCAATTATCCAATTCATTTATTTGCTCTCTTTAATTACAATACTATAAAGAAATGCTATCTCGTTATTTAAACTACGTACAAATTTAATTTCTTTAGAGAGCAAATATCTCTGACCATAAATTTCTTAGTCTTGTACTAGTTTTCAGTTATTTAATATCTGACTAATTTTTGCTGTAAACCATTATTATTATTTATTTATAAATCTAAAATATGATAGAATAATTGTTGACCTGAAATCCATAATAAGTAGCTAAATCGCTATCAATTTTTCATTAGAACGAATTGAAGTTCAAAAGTTAATATAAATAAATAAAGTTTGTTACCAAACAAAAAGTTAATATCAATTTATGGTCAGACCAACTACACTATCGATCTATATTTTAGAATTATGATTTGTTTATGTGTTTTATCAGTGATTTTCTTACATGTATGAAATTTCTTATAGACTCTTTTCTTTTCAGTTATAAACCCATTCTTAAACGTTTGTGTGATTTTTCTTGTCTCATATCTAGCGTTTTCTTAGTAAAAGGATTACAATTGTGATGTCTATCCGTGGGTCTCCTACCGTGAAGAACCATTTATGTTTGGTTTTATGTTCTTACTTATTTGCTTTGTTTCCCGTCTTTTAGAATGTCGTTTCCGGAATATTTTGTTTTTCGCCGGCTATTATATCGCATTTTATGAAATTCAATAAAAATTTAATAGTGAAAAAAAAAAAAAAAACTCATTCTTAAATGTATAAAACTGAAATAATTGTAATTAATTTATGAGGGAGGTGAGTGACCCTCGGAAGTTCATGAAATTACGGAGAAAGCTGACGCCAACCAACACATAAACACACTCTCGTTCTGACTTTTCCCCCAAACACAACGACCCTAAATGACTTTTTAGTATTCTATTATATTTATCTACTTAAAATAAAATAGTTTACGAGAGGTAGCAGTCAAAGAAAGAGACAGATCTGCCATTAAATATGGACTATGTTGGTCTGAGACAACAGAATCCCTCTGCACTTCGACGTCATGTGTTATATCTCCCGATCTTTGGCGTGCAGAGTAAATGCTTCTTTTTTTTAGTATTCATAAATGGATCTTTAGATATGTATATCTATTTTTCCTCATCCTAGGTTTATATGACTTATCTTTAACATAATCATTAATTTGTAATATACAGTATGTAATATACAGTATGTTCTTAATTCTAAGGTGTTTTCTTGAGTGATATATAGTAGTCACAGCTACACAACTAACTAATCAAACATCAAATTAAATAGTTCTATTTTTTCATTCGACTTCATCGTACGGCATCAGGATTACTTATAAAACTTGGTGTTTAACCTCACACAATCTTCCATATATCAGACTCTCCTCATTATAGCATATGGCTAATTGTGAATTTCTGAACTCTATATATGTTGGTTGGGTGGTTAGATGCCAGCTAGCTAGTAGCGATCCGAAGATAAACATGTTGTTTATTTTGTTGAAAGTGCTAGAGTAATAGGGAAGATTTTACAACATATGTCTACGTGGGAAACAAAACATGTATACAACTCGTACCAATCTGTCGGGTAGGTTGAACCGTGACAAGTTTTAAATTTTTGTCAACCCAGTACTTTTCAAATTTATATACTATTTTCTATATATAAATACCTATATTGGCACATCCATATTAATCACTGTGTCTAGTGTCTACGTACAAGAACGAGATTTTATGTTACTATATTACTAAGAAATTAAATTTGACTATATGTATCAAGCTCATCAACTAAATGAATTGGATAATGGATAATTTGTCGACCAAAAACTCAAAGGAAAATACTAGAAGATAACAATTTATATGTCACACATGGACGGCGTTTTGTTCTTGGAAAAAGATAAAGTTTAGAAACAGAGCATTCAATTGACAGCCGAGATATTAGAATGATTCCTTCCTTAATTACATTTTGGTTGAAACATTAAAAAAATTCAAGCTACCCACGTTAACATGAATTGCGCCACCTACATCTTCGTTTCCATTATAGCGTGCCTTTCAATAATACAGTTCTACTTGGTTCGGTCTATTGGGATAGTTTTTTCTTTCTTTTTTGATAAATATGCATGTGACGTCTAGAACATGTTTCTATCTACTTTATTTACTTGGACAAAAACACATTGTCATTTTCTTACTTTTCACCATCTCTATTATCACAAAAAAAGAAGAAAAGAAAAGAAACCGTTCTATTTCTTAAAGCACGTTTGTTTTGTAATGAAGTACTACGTACGATAAACAGGACAATTGTTTATCATTTAGTAGAAAAAGCAAAACAGCATATTGGACAGGGACAATTGAAAGTTCACGATCTTTTAAACAAAAGGTGACCAATGAGCTATGGTCCTTACTCACTCACACAATGGTCGGCACAAACTGTCCCCGCATAGAGACAGCTATTTCGATTGCCTTACTCTTCAAGTCGTTATATAAATGGTGATTTTTGCAACAATCTGCCTTTTCATTTATTATTTTGTTAGGGTCCATGGGATATCTATCTTCATTTTGTTATGTGAATTTAAGAAAAAATAATAGCTAGTGTCTTTAGTTTTAAAAATTCTAGTGGCAAAAAATCCTTGAGTTGATGATGGTAGAGTCTAGACATGTGCCATAGATGATGGCTATTGGTTTTTATATGGTAAATGTAAATACTAAATACGAAGGATTAATATTGTAAACTCTTATCATGATAGTATGATCGAAGTATGCAATACGGTTCAAAAGAGATCCGACGATAATAAAAACGTGCAGTAAACTTTTGTTTTTGGTAACTAGCTATTTTGATGTCCATAGTTTTTGTTGTTGTTGTTGTTGTTGTTGTTGTTGTTGTTGTTGTTGTTGTTGTTGTAATAAACTTTTAAGAAATCTATAGCCGCGGTGTAAATTTTTGTAGTAGTGAAAAAGAATATATATGCCTAGCTGAAGTAATCGACGACATTTATAACCCACAATCGATAGTTTTACGATTTTGTGGCCTGCAATATAATGAGTTTGATGTCTTATTTTGAATGTTTTCTGTGTGTGGTAAACTATCGTTTTTTATTGCGGCCCACAAAAGCCTTTATATGCATATTAGGGAGATGTGACTTATCGTAAACTAGTCATTTAGAGAGTTCGAATAGTATATCACTTTGATACTTATTGGAATCTACTATGGGTGCTACTTGTTATGCAATTAGAAGAATAAGTGTATTGATGATTGTGTGTGTTATTTAATAGTTCAATACGCCACTTCTATTCATGGATCGGTACTAGATAGCACATAAATAGGAGCAGTAAAGAAATTTAAGAGAAATCGTTTGCTTGGAATGTAGTGTTACTTTACTGTGTCACTAATTTCATACAAGATCCGATCACCACAACCTCGTCGGTCTCCGGCGATTCCCAAGCGTTCCAAAGATGAAAACAGAAAGTCTCTGGCGACTCCACCCAAATCATCTCCGACGCATCTTTAGCGTTTCTCGGCAAAATCCCAAACCGGGAAATTTTCTCTCCGTCGTATTTAACCGGAGATTTCCCAAGAAACATATCGGAGAGTTTAAACACCACTTGTTGATCTGGAATAACGACGAAATTCTCAGTGATCGCGAAATCGAGCATCATCGTCGGACTCGCGAGCGGAATCTCAACGTCCGGCGATTTCTCCCCTTCCGGCGAGAATTTGAAGTATTTCAAATACGGTTTCTTAACGACGTCGTAGCTCAACGCGAATAGCTCCTTTGTCTCCGGATCGATTTTCGGGTGAGCAATCATTGCGGAATTCAATTGACCTTCGAAATCGAATCTTCCGATCGTCTCGAGATCGCCATTGTCTTCAGACATCGCTAATAACCGATCGTGGAAGTAAACCAAACCGGAGTTAGCAACTCCGGTTCCGTTTTTGTGATTTAATAAACCGAATAAACCACGTGCGTAAACTAGCATCAACCGTGCGATTCCGGAGTGACCGTGAAGCTCACCTATGGCTTTAGGAAAAATAGGAGAACCGAGTTGTTTCTCTTGAACCAATCTCTCGGTTTCCGTAAACCGGCACGAGTAACTCGCGTCACCGTTAGTGATTTTAACGGCGTGAACCATTCCGTCTCCGTCGAAGAGGTGATGGCCAGAAACTGGCTCAAAAACTGGCTTAAATGAGATCGTTTTCTTTCAATGCATATTTTTATTTGAATATATTTTGAGAAACTATTTCAAAAAATTGTGAACCGTTGTGTTACCCAAATGGTTTGTGATCGTTGTTGAAGCGGTTTGACCGGACGAGTGAGGTTGAACTTAATAATTTTAACTTTTGTATGTATGTAAGTGTAACTATAATTTCTGAACTGAAACGTAGATTGGTTTTAAATTACAAAGTATCAAATATATATAGGTCAAACCGCGTAAAATAAAATTCTAAAAATAGAATAAATAAGTTCGAGAGGAACTTTTATTTCACAAGATGCAAAAGAATATATAAAACCCGAAGAAAAGAGCACTATCCTTCTTATCATGATGATGGTGTGATTTCTACTCTTTTATTTCCATATTTTTCGTTCACCCAACTCCTACATTTGGGATCCTCCAATTTCTATTGCCAAAAGCTAAAGACATATTGTTAAGATTAAAAACCCATTATAGTGGGCAATTCAATTTTTCCCACCTTTGCCTTTGTCTGAAGAAAGTGTCTTCTTTAGACCACTTTTTCGATTTCATTTTTATTTTTGGACTGACATAGTTGGCAATGTGTTGAAGATGTCATTTTTTTTTGCTTAGGTCCAAAATTTTTTTAGAAACCCAAGTTGCCTCACAAAGAATGTTTTTGACAAACACACTCTATTTCTAGGATACACTCTCTATCGCCAAACCTACTCCCAATACAAAAATAACTAGTTCGTTTTTTCATCAACATTATTAACAAACTTCCTGATTTTCTTTGTATTTCTAATATTTCTTGTCCTATGGTATATTCGTATTATAGAAAATTCAACTTGGTGTAAAAAGAAAATATTAAGGGGCAAAAAGTTAACTTGATAAAGTCAAAAGCCATAATGTCTTAGAGAAATGAACAAACCGAGTCATTTAAGGAGAAATGAAAAAAGAGAGTCATTCAAGGAAATGAAACGATAATAAGACAAAGTTTAAGTCCTACAGAGTCATTTAAGGAGAAATGAAATGAGAGTCATTTAAATCCTAGGAATCTGCCTAAACCTCCATAGAAAACATTCAGCGTAAACAGCGTAACAGAATGCAGCCTCCAGATCACCAACCTCATGAGGATCCATCTCAAAACCCAAATCAAAGTCAAATTCCTCAACAAAAGCAATCTCCTCTGCATTTCCTTCAATAGGCAAGGCGTTCAGCATCCGAAACATGATGTTGTTAAAGACATTCTCAAAAGTCATCGGCTCTCCAACTTGAAGAGGAGGAAAAGCAAAGTCCGGCAGCTCAGGAAGACAATCCCGGAGAGTGTAACGTCCAAGAAGACCAGATGACCTGAGAAGCTGCATGAGAAGATTGATGGTAGATGCAGCAGCCTGGTTCCTTGGAACAAAGAAATTCATCCATTGATCAAGAGGAGTAGTCGCGTTTGGATAAGCCTGGATGAGAGCATCAACAGCTTGCATACAACTGTTGTGAATTGTCAGCATTGCACGTTGCAAATCCCAGTCATTACGATAACTCAAGCCAAGAAACCTCATCATGTTCAGAATTCTGTGAACCTGTTAACAAACGAAGAGAGATCACTGAGTACAAAGTTCTTTTGACAGAAAGACAAATAAACACACCATCAACTAACCTCAGCGAAGGTACGGTAAAGGACCGGATGACTCACAAACTCAAGCGCAACTCCTATTGGACCTGACATGAAGGAATCCAGCGCCTGATTAATGGCATTAGCACGCAGCTGCAACTGGTGAAGATAATCCATGAAGTCAAGATACAAAAAATACTCGTCCTCAAATGGTGGTGCTGCAATGAACTCAAGATACTCGGCCTCATGACATCTTGATGGGAAATGTGCGCGATCCCCACACTAAACAACAACAAACAATGTTTAAACCAACAAAGATCAGAAAATAAAAACTTATAAAAAGATAAATTTATATATCAAACTTACAATTACACAAGTGTATCTCCTGCAGAAAAAACAAAGCCTATTGGCAATGTTTTGCTCAACATTGAAACGAATCGGGAAACCACAAGCATAACAAGCCATTAAACCTTGCAAAATGAAAGGTCAAAGGTTTTTAGTAGTCAAACAATATTCAATAAAATTGACAAATTTAACAAATCAATCAACTAAAAACTGCATTAATAAACATTCCAAAACATCATTTCGAAGATGCGATTCGATTTCAAACAAAATGTACCAACATAACAAACACGAGTTCATTTCACAGATTCAATTCCATTTCAATAAAATGGTTAACGAAAAGCTACAGTGAAATAGAATGGTTAACAGAAAACTACAGTGAAAACTACATACCTTAGACAGAAGCAGAAATTTCCGGCGGAAATGGCAACCAGAAATTTCCGGCGGAAATGGCAACCAAATGAGGAGTGCTTGCTAGAAGAACGCTAGGTTTTACAAGAAAAATTGTTGGGCTTTCAAAAGGCCTTACATAAAGTGAAATACTTAGATGCCTTATAAGAAACAGAACCTACTTTCTAATTAATTTGACGCCAAACACAAAATTTAGTGATCAATAATATAGTTAAGCAAAAACTAACACAAAAATATTATATTATATTAGACGCTAAAATCAATTGGCAACATAGAAGAAAAACAAAAAAACAAAAAGTTCTAAAAAACAAGCAGATGCAAGATATTGAAACAAATATGTATTCGGAGGCTTATAAGAATAAACAATTACATAAGATAAAAAAAACAAAGAAGAAAAATTGAAACAAAAACAAATAAAATTTTCACGTATTTAGGAACAGAAAAAGATGAATAAATAGAAAGCCAAACTAAAATTTATAGTTCAATAAAATAAGTATTGAAAAGCAAAACTAATCTTCTATTAGATGCTCAAATCAATTTTCAATTAAAAAAATAAGTATGAGAGACAAGAAATTGAACCGTTATTAGAGAAGAAAATTTAGTCAAATCTCTCTTATCCCTGATTTCCATGTCAAGATTCTTTATCAATGGAGATCAATATGGAATTCATGGATAAGAAAGAAGTGATAAATCTATAAAACGAGATAAGAATATACTTAACAAAAGTTACTAAATTGTAGTAGATATAAAGAAAAAAACTTCAGCAGATCTCTCTTATCTCTGATTTTCATATCAAGATGCTCTCTATCCTGAGATCAATATGAAACTCAATGATAAGAAAGAGGAGAGAAGTATTTTTCTAGTGCGAGATTGTGAGATGTGATTGTGTCCACTACTCTGCTTATATAGAGGTGCCGTGGATCTCACTAACCAACCGTATTCACGCGCCTATTGAATATATCGAAACGTCTTTTTGTATTTATTATATATTAAAGATTAAAGATTTAGGTCCACCACTTTCCTAAAAAATCGACATGCAGCCGGATTTCGCTCACCGAGTTAACACGCTTTTTGGAAACGGCTCTATTTTACTTATTTATTACTATAATTAAATATCATGTCTAACAATTTCCTATAAGCGAGGTCAAATACTTTTACTCTTTTGTTTTTCTAAAGTACAAAAGAAGAGTAATCTCGGTATTTAATTTATACTGTAAGATTTATTTATAATCGATATACATATATATAGATAAAACTAAAACTTATTAAAATGAAAAATTAGATTTTCTTCCGTGACAGATGTTGTTAGCTAATATGTATATATCAATACATTGTACAGTATATGTATTGATCGATACTAAAATTTATAGATATGAATATGCACATTTATATGGTAATTAATGTTGCATATATGTTTTAAATTTCTCTTTCTTAATAAATCCAAGCCATATATATTTATGCTTAATTTCGAATTATACATAAATTTTCTTTTATGAATTACACATATATTAAATTAAGTTACCAAAGTTTTTGAAATTTCTATTAACAGAATTTTCGAAATTTCCTTTAACTTACCCAAGATTTTCGGGATTTACTTTAACTTTGGTAATTTAGTTATTAAAATTATCTGCAGAAAAAATTTCCTAGGTTGCCACATTTAAATTTAACTTGCCAATAACTGATTTACACAATTAATGATAAAAAGAGTAAAACCATTGCAACTATATCTTGGAGCAAAAGTTAAGATTTGAATTGATTTTATTCAAATTTAGAAAAAAAAATATACTGAGTTAATTAATAAATATATTTAGATGTATTACTACTTTTAATTTTAACATTTGAAATTTTTATAAATTATACTACATATTTTCACAAAAGATAATAAAAACACGTAAAGTTCTTTTCGAAAAAGAAAAAAAAAAAAAGCACGCAACATTTGGTTTACATGTATAAAAAGTAAATCTTTTGCTAAAGATATTTCACAAAATAAAAACATGAACACATCCAACTTTTGCATCGTATTTCTCGGAACTAATACTAAATGTTGTTTATATATTGAAAGGTTACGAAAGATAGATTGATCACTAAACACAGAATTTTCTATTAAGTGGGTAACTAAAGATTGTCACTTGTGAACTTTTTAAGCAAGCTTCTGGTCGTTGTACTTACGACCGTGTGAACGTGTTTATGTATCACTGCTCGACTGTAACATATTAATATATATTATAATTGAGTACTAGTAATCATCAGTTGGGTTTACAATGGTTCTTTTTAATTACAGCTAGCTATGATCCGCTTTCCATGTTGCTCTATATATACTGTCAATAATTCTTTCTCCATGTTCTTCAATGGGCTCAGATGCATTACCACCACATACCCTTTTTCTAAATTTTAAGCAAATATGTATTCAGTCTAAAGAACACCTAGACTTCAAAACATGCTATAAAGTTGTTGAAATATTTTTTTTTTGGTAAAAAAGTTGTTGAAATATGTTCGTATATATGATATTAAGGTAGAGCCAACTATATCTCATAGAATTGGTTGTTCCTTCCTTCACGTTTGCAGAGTTCCAAGCTGCCCCAACCCCTATTGTTTTTTTCAAAACGACGTCACTTTAACAAGCAAACACATCATATGAATTCACGCTTATTAATATTTTGTTTTATGTTTNTGGAAAAAAAAAAAAAAAAAAAAGGTATAAAACTTATATACTAGAGGTAGTCAACGGACCACGACAATATGTAACACTCAAATCAAGATTTATTTGAATACAGGACAAAGCGAAATAACTGCGTCTGGAAACGAGACATAAATGGTGTTTTCTAAATCAGGGTAGTCCAATTGATAGGTCCCTATCTCCACCTTTGTTCCCTCCCTAACTAGTCCAAAATTCACTATTTTATTAGCTCCCAAAAAGGAGATAAGACCACCATTTTTATTCAAAAATTCCTCAATGTTCAAGACTATATATATATATGGACCCAAATCCATGATATCAATTGCTATGTCTGAGTAATTAAGTAACTAACCAGTGGAGACACCACAACTCAAGAGGCTCATTTGCTTGAGAGGAGCATTAGGATCGATCTTGACGACACAAGCCGAGTCCAAGACGGTGTATTCAGTGAAGGTGGAGGTGTTAAGGAAGTGATAAATGGGTTGGCTCTGGCTCGAACCACCGTCCTTGTTTGTGGTGGTTGAGAATCTCGTCTTTCCATCATTCACCATCACTCTCTTCATAGGATCCACCTTATATCTCTCACAGAGATTACTCTCTGGTCTCTTACACACTATACATTCACCCATTAGCGGACCCAGGAAATAATTTTATGGGGGTCAAAAAATTAGCTATTTATTAAATAAGGGAAAAAAATGAATAAAAATAATACATAAGGTGGACTCGAGCACTAGTATAGGAGGGTCAACACAAGAAACTTTAACCAAATCAGCTGAACAATTTTACTTACTTATGCTTAAAACTTTGAATTATATAATTTAAGGGGTGTCAAGTGACCCCCCATCCTTTAACGTGGGTCCGCCAGTGCATTCACCACATTCTCCATTGAAAGCAGGAATCACATAGTCTCCTTCTTTCACATCTTTTACTCCTTCTCCAACACTCTCCACAATCCTATTATACATATCCCCCAAAACATATGTTTAGTTAGCGTCACGGTCTTTCACATCTTTTACTCCTTCTCCAACACTCTCCACAATCCTATTATACATATCCCCCAAAACATATGTTTAGTTAGCGTCACGGTCTTTCACATCTTTTACTCCTTCTCCAACACTCTCCACAATCCTATTATACATATCCCCCAAAACATATGTTTAGTTAGCGTCACGGTCTTTCACATCTTTTACTCCTTCTCCAACACTCTCCACAATCCTATTATACATATCCCCCAAAACATATGTTTAGTTAGCGTCACGGGTATGTGGTTATAAAGGGTTGAGATATCGTGATATACCCGACAGCTTCATGACCAAGAATCCTTGGAAATGCTCGTTCAGCTTCGTTCTTTTACACACAAATTAAAGAAATGATATTTTTTGTAAGATTACAATGTTAATCAAGAAGTATGCATGATTTGTATTGATTTGAATATAGGTGAACGAGAACCGTGCCGTTCCAACATCCGAGATCGGTGTGGCAAATGGAAGAGTAAAGGATTTGAAGCCGGACTTCCATTTTCTGAGGAGGATCGACACATATGTCTTGTATTACAAGCGGCTCTTTTGGACCCCATACGACAGCAGCTACATGCATCACATATATTATTCATCACTATTATCCTAATCATCATAATGATAGGAAACTATTTACATTGGCGAGTAATTTACTTACCTTTGCAAGTGCATGATGACCTTCCCTTGAGTCTCAGCCATGTTCTTGATGTTTTTTTTTTTTTTTGTATTAGAATTTTCTTTTATGAATCTAACTCTAAAAATAGTGAGGATTTTAAGTCACATGTATAATAAATATATCCAAATCTGAGTCAATATAATCCCGAGAGAGGTGGGTTTGATATACTGTATAAATAATTAAGAGTGATATCATCAATCTATCTACATAAACCATCGTGATGTTTAATTAATCCCATCCAGTCACTTGATAATTAAGGACCGAATTAGCCGATAGTATCTTAAATTTTGTTTATGTTCCAACTAATTTATATTTTCATGCAAAAGTAAATCTATTTATCTTCACAGAAAAATTGTGAACTCTTGACATTGAATCCCGTCATTGAAAACCACCTATCTTCATCAGCGTCACGTTAAATTTATGAAGCAAGAAGGATTTTTGAAAGTTAGGCATTGTGCTAATAAATTCTGTTTGTGTTAAAACATAAATGAAACTGTATAGTATATTTTTATATAAAACATTTATTTTGCGGGAGAAGAGAGCGAGAGAGCGAGAGAGCGATGGTGAGGGAGATTAGGGTTTTATGAGTGAGTCCTTTCGTGCGTTTGGGATTCGTCGGGTTCAAAAGGTTTTTTTGGATGGATTTGGAAAACAGATCTTAGATCTGCCGAGATCGGAGCATATTACTCATCATTTTGATGAGAATAATATCGGATCTGGTTGGTCAAAAACTTCAATCGGGATGGATTTGGAGTTTGATTGGATTATGAGAGGACCATTTCGGGAGATCTTTTCTTGTTGGTTTTATGGGGCGATCTTGGATTATTTTGGAATACAGATCTCAGATCTGAAGAATGACGGGTTTACCTTTCTTCTTCTATGGAAGATTGTTGGGTTCGCTTGGCTAAAGAATATTTGGTTGGATTTGGAAGTCAAATGGTTTTGGAACCTATGGGATCCTCACTACGGAATCGTATCTGCTACCTCCTCGAATCTCAGGTCATCTCGAACCAGATCGCAGACCGATCTGCAAGTGAGGGAAAGAAGAATATTTCTGGGTTTAATACGATTACAAAGGGTTACGAAATTCGTTGGGATTGATTCAGATTCGTTTTCGAATTCGTCTTTGGAAACAAAGGAAGTGCCATGGGATGTGATTGTTTCGGAACCAGTTTATTCTGATGATCTACTCCGGAATTTCTATTGGGGTAACCATACTTTTTCCCTTCTTCGACAACTGTGGCGAAGACTGCAAGCAATGGCTACAATTATGAGGATCGATTTGGCTATTACTCGCAAGAGATTCGGATCTCTTTTATTTTTCCGGAATTGGCAATTACTGGTTCCGGATTTGGAGCACAAAGTGCAATCTGATGAGGAAAAGCAAGCTGATGGATTGGAGGTGGCGATAGATCTAATTGAGGAGGGCGAATCGGTTTGTGATCTGATCCTAAGTAGATATAAAAAACTATATCACTCTCCTGTTTCATCTCTCTCATTGCGTTCGTGTGTATTTTTCTCTGGTTCTTGTGTCAAGGTTCTCTTTGATAGAGTTCGTATGGGTAAAAGTACTGACCTCAAATGGACTAATTGGTGGTTTCGGATTGATTGGTGGTTATTTTGGGACCTGCAAGGGATTCAATTGGTTTCTCTTTTTACGATATTGCGTTTTGGTTTCAAGGTTGTGACACTCGTTTACTTCTTTGGATGTAATGGTCTTTTGTCCCCCATTAATTATTTGTATTTTGGTTCCACTGTTGTAACCACGATATTTTTCTTTGGATGTAATCGTGGATTAGTGCTCTACTTTAATAATAATTTTGAGGTTAAATCTCTCCTGGTGTTTCTCTGGATTGCTATTATGACATTGATGTCTCTCTGGATTGTTGTTACGACATTGGTGTTAGTTAAATTTGGTTTTTGTTATAGTTTTAAGCGAATCCAAAGCCCAACTAATTGGTTATGGTTCTTAATCGGAGCAGATTTGAATTGGGCACACTTTTATTTGGGCTTTCTGGTTTATGCTTGGTTATTTGGGCTTTTTGGTTTACGCGAAGAGATCTCCCGGTTTCTGTTTGTAGCTCGGAACTATTTAAACATTAAGTTTAATCTGCCTATTCAAAGGTTGGAAAAGGCGGATTTGGGTGGCCAGCAACCACTTCTATCAAAGGTTTTTTTATGAATGTTTTAAGTTGGAATTGTCAAGGTTTAGGGAATAAAGCTACTATTGGGTATCTTAGGGACTTATGGGGTAAACATAGA
>OVBW01000352.1:7291-24459 GCA_900406355.1 Erysimum pusillum | reverse complement strand
CCATCCTTCTTAAATGTTGTATCATACAATATATTTCCAGTAGTTTTAGTTAATCAACTAGTAGTGATATAGTTATCTGATGGGCTGAGAGAATAAGTTTTGAATATTTTCAATGTGATTTTAAAAATCGTTTGTCATTGTGTATGTCTCGAATAAGAAGAAACTTTTGTTCTAGTATTTTTTATAATTTTCATCATCTTCTGTTAAACTAGAAATATTAATCAAAGGTCAAATAAAAAAAGGTAAATATTTTTATATTCAAATTTGAATACAGTGTATAACTTACATGAAATTAGATTCTTATTTATTTTTTTTGGTTTTAAACAATTTTTTTTTTCTGTGATCTAAAATATAGAATGTATTGTAATTAGTTATTGTTAAACTATAGAATGTAAGTATGAATTGGTGTGCTTCAATCCTAATGCATGTAACAAGTATCTTGCCTAATGTCCATTTTTTACTAATAATACAATATATAAAATAAAAAAGAAACAATTGTCAATACCGACCTTAGCTCAGTTGGTAGAGCGGAAGACTGTAGTAGGTGCTGTAATCTTTAGGTCGCTGGTTCGATTCCGGCAGGTCGGATTTTTTACATTTTTCCTTTTTTTTACTTTTTTTCCTATAAATCTGAACAGCTACGTAAAGAAGTTTCAAATCTTAAAATCACAAAAGCATTGGGCCTCAATCTACTATGAATTATGGGCCGAGAAGTCAGATTTTGAAAGTCGCGTGTACCATACCAGTAGTATTTACGCGGTTTCGCAAAGAGAAATACGACGACGTTTCTCATAGTCAAATCGTGTTTTGACTCCGACGGTTATATTTCGTAGTAGGAACGGCTCGAAACGGAGGGTCAATATTGTAAATTTCTAATATCACCTTTTTTTCTTCTTTGTTTATTTCCTGCCAAATCCACTTTTCATTTTTCTTTTTCCAACTTTTTCTTTGAGAAAACCCACTTTACGAAGGAATCAATCGACTCGACTCGTTTTCTTAAATCCGCCATAGATCCGACACACCACCGTCACATTCGGGTTCGAATCTACCAGCTCGGGTTTTTCGCGTTTTACATCTTCTTCTTCTTCTTCTTCTTCTCCGTCGTTCTCTCCTTTCGCTATGCTGTTTAGGTCTCAGCGTTTTGATTTGTGAGAATTTGAAATCCTTCTTTAGGATTTGAAATATGGCTAGGGTTTATAGTAATTGGGATAGGCTGGTTCGAGCCACTTTGAGAAGAGAGCAGTTGAGGAATACAGGTCAAGGTCATGAGCGTGTTAATAGCGGACTTGCTGGAGCTGTTCCGCCATCACTTGGACGAGCTACAAACATCGATGCTATCTTACAAGCTGCTGACGAGATTCAGTCTGAGGATCCTAATGTCGCTAGAATTCGTAAGTTTTTTCAGTTTTTCTTTTTGAAGTTTAATCGTTTGCTTCTTTTTACTATTGACACTGTCTTTGTGTGATGTAGTATGTGAGCAAGCGTACTCTATGGCACAGAACTTGGATCCTAACAGTGATGGTAGAGGTGTTCTTCAATTCAAAACTGGTTTGATGTCCGTTATTAAGGTACTCTTCTTCTCTAATATGTCATTTGCTGCAAAAAGAATAAAGTATGGTTGTCTTTCGGTGTTATATCTATGTATTGGTGGTTTTAATTACATTCGTATAGCTGCGTAGATGGATCCTTAAGCTATGTTTGTAGTATAAATATCGCACTCTGGTTACCATTTGATGTTGAGATTTTAATTGCAATCTTTCTTTCTTGGTTTTTGCTTTTGTCTTATGTCAAATGGTATGTTTACTTGTTCTGAATCGAAGGGGTTTAATTGCTTTTACAGCAAAAACTTGCCAAGAGAGATGGTGCTGCAATAGACCGCAATCGTGATATTGAACGACTATGGGAGTTTTACAAAGTTTATAAAAGACGGCATAGAGTGGATGATATCCAAAAGGAAGAGCAAAAATGGAGGGAATCAGGAACAACTTTTTCTTCAAATGTTGGAGAGTATGTGCATCTTTAATCTTTGTTGTTGTTTTTCTTTTTGGACAGTGTTTGGATTTTATCCCTATTTAATGGCCAAAATTTCTCTAATTCTAAAACATGCGTCCTGAATTATGTTGATGCATGTTCTTTCATATGGAAGTTGTTTTTTTGGATGTAGATTAGTTTATTTGGTATGTGCGTCCTTACAAGTGATCTTTTGATACATATAGATTATGATTTCCCTGCTCATTTATACGGATGAGATTCTGTATAGCGTAGATGATTTCTGAGATTTATTGTTGTCTTAATTTTCCTTGTTTTCTCTCTTTTCATAGGATCTTGAAGATGAGGAAGGTCTTCGCAACATTGAGGGCCTTAATTGAAGTGTTAGAGGTGCTAAGCAGAGATGCAGATCCACATGGTGTTGGGAGGTCTATCAGGGAGGAGGTGCTTTTCTCTTACTTGTTGTTTTCACATAATTCAAAAGAAATTCAATCTGCTTCTCGCTTCCTGTTTTGTTGATGCCAAGCGTTCAAAACACATATTTAATAACTCGGATGATTGAAGATCTTGGAAGAGAGCATTAAATCCTTCATTAAATTTGTCGTTATCTAGGGATGAGTTTAATTGATATATGTTGTTTATGTTTTCAGCTTGGGCGAATTAAAAAAGCGGATGCAACTTTGTCTGCGGAACTAACTCCTTACAACATTCTTCCTCTAGAAGCACAGTCCATGACCAATGCTATTGGGGTTTTCCCTGAAGTAAGTCAAACAATAATGAAAACTTTTATTTTAACTTTTTTATCAGTAGTTTTAGCTTTTCAAAGATTTCCTCACTCAGAAAAGGCTCTATTATCTCTATTTAGGTGCGCGGTGCAGTACAGGCGATCAGATATGCTGAACATTTCCCTAGGCTTCCTGATAATTTTGAAATTTCCGGACAACGTGATGCAGATATGTTTGATTTATTGGAGTACATCTTTGGGTTTCAGGTATACTGGTAATTATTGGATCAAACTCTTCCTTGATTGTTTTTTATCTTGTCGCTTACATTTGTTTTTGTCTTGAGCATTGTTGTAGAGAGATAATGTAAGAAACCAACGGGAGCATCTGGTTCTCACACTTTCAAATGCACAATCTCAGCTTAGTGTGCCTGGCCAAGATGACCCAGTGAGTTCTTCCTTTTGACAGTAATATTCTGTTGTGTATACCGTCCCGGTGGTTAAGAGGTTGTTCTCTTAAAATCTTGACCTTTTTTTTTATTCTTTCGTTGTAGAAAATTGATGAGAATGCAGTCAATGAGGTTTTCTTGAAGGTTTTGGAAAACTACATCAAGTGGTGCAAATACTTGAGGAGACGCCTTGTGTACAACAAGTAATTTTTTGTTTAGTTCTGAATTCTGATATGCTACTGGCTTAGTTAAGTGAATTTATTAACTTTGAAGTTTTCTATTAGGTTAGAAGCCATTGACCGGGACAGGAAGCTATTTCTTGTTTCTTTGTACTTCCTAATCTGGGGTGAAGCTGCTAACGTCCGGTTTCTTCCAGAGTGTATCTGCTATATATTTCACCAAGTAAGATACCATCTTGTTGTTGATTATACACCAATTTTCCGCTCTCTGTATACTCATGTTCTGTTTTTTAGTTTGCTAAATGACTTAGTCTGCTGAGGATTTAATGTCTAGCTTTTACAGATTTTTTTGTTAGTGTTGTTCTGCTGTTCATATCTTTTCTTCTCCTGTAAACCACCCACAACTAAGCCAAGAAAAGACTTCACAGAATTGCTGTAGCATCTGATCGTCTCTGCATCTTGGCACTTAGCTTCTTTTAAAGCACCGGTCTGACATAGTTAATTTAGCAAGGACCCTTTAACTGGAATGATGAAAAATGAAGGCCTATGTGATCTCAAATTTTACACCCAATGCGAAGTGAAAATATATATCTTCTCACACACAGTTGCCTTTGTTTGTTAGATGGCCAAGGAATTGGATGCAATATTGGATCATGGAGAAGCTGTTCGTGCTGACAGTTGCTTAACTGAGACCGGTTCTGTATCATTTCTTGAGCGAATTATCTGCCCTATATATGATACAATGTCAGCGGTGAGTTCCTGCTATTACAATTTTTTTTGTGCATCTTAATTTTCTTCTTTTGCAAATCACTAGCTTTCCATTTGACAGTTTAGTGTAGCTGTCTCTTCTTCGATTATTGGTGTATTAATACATATTTCGAATGCTAGGCAAAACTGATAGTTTGAGAGTGGCTTCTTTCACTCAACCAGAGCGTTTGGAAAGATAGTTCGGTCATATAGACTATCTAAACCCTTGTTATGTGTGTTAAACCTCCATATTACTTAAATTGGTAGCAGTTGTTGAAAAGTGACGTAAATTTAAGTACAACCTTAAAGATCTCCCATCAGTTTCTTGACATAAGTATCAAGGTGGATTTGAAAGTACATTCCTACATCGATTTTAAGATCAGATCTTATTTCTATGTTACTAAGGAATTTGTAGCATGCTATCTTTGGAAGTTTTCATGTGGATTTAAAAGTGTCTTCCATTAATGCTTTTGCTATATGGTCGTGCGAGCCCTTAACTTGGTGTTGAAATTGATACTCATGTAGGAAACTGTTCGAAACAATGGTGGGAAAGCTGCACATTCTGAATGGCGGAATTATGATGACTTCAATGAATACTTTTGGTTTGTAATTTACTTATACCATTACATTTGCAAGCACAAACACATTTCAAGGAGTTTCAGTTAACTTTGTGTTATCTTCAGGACACCTGCTTGCTTTGAGTTAGGCTGGCCTATGAAAACAGAGTCACGCTTTTTAAGCAAGCCTAAAGGGCGGAAAAGGGTGAGTCTTGTTCGTATGAATACATTCCATGAATTTATGTTTAATTCCTTCTTGGTTTATTTGAGTGATCATCTGCCACCACTTAGTTCTTATTGGCTTTAATTTTCGTGAGTTTAGCTTCAGGCACTATCCCTTATTGTCGTATTTTTCATTTTATGTTATCTCGTTGAACTCCTTTATTCATAATAAACAACTGTGTTTAATGGGTCTTGTCCAGTTGCGGGTGTTATATCTAAATATTGTGGGAGTTATTTTTCTCTCCTACGTTTATATGGGGAAACACTTCAATGAAAATTATTGTCCAACCATTTCAACTCCTCAAAAGGAGTTAGCTGTAAAGCACTGCATAAAATTTGTCATTGGAATCATAATCATTTTCCCCATCAATTATTGTCCATCCAACAATTTCAACTTCTGTCTTCTTGTTATATCCTATGTCTCTGCAACATCTTTGACTGATCCACTTTCCTGGAATCCATTGTAGACTGCTAAAAGCAGCTTTGTTGAGCATCGGACATACCTTCACCTTTTCCGCAGTTTTATCCGACTTTGGATCTTCATGTTTATAATGTTCCAGGTTGGTGTAGTATTTATGAACAATTTTCTGCTTAAATTTGATAATTTCCCTAATTATTATTATTCTTACCTGTCCACAGTCTTTGACGATTATAGCCTTCAGGAAAGAGCATCTCGATATAGATACTTTCAAAATCTTACTCAGTGCTGGGCCTACATATGCTATTATGAACTTCGTTGAATGTAAAATTCCCTGATTGACTCTGTTAGCTTACTATTAGAAAAACTCAGTCAAATTGTAAATTTGTACGTGTACCTTCTTGTTGAGTATCACATGTTTGTCATTTATTCAGGTCTTCTTGATGTTGTGCTTATGTATGGCGCCTACAGTATGGCAAGAGGAATGGCTATATCCAGGCTGGTTATCAGGTTTCTTTGGTGGGGCTTGGGCTCGGCATTTGTGGTATATGTTTATGTGTATGTATCCAATTTGTCCACGTCAGCTATTTCTTCTTCATTAATTTTGGCTGCAGAACAGCTAACCTTTTGTGAAACAAATATTGCAGGAAGGTTCTGGAGGAAAGAAATAAACGAAACCAAAATGAGATTTTCTTTCGCATATACATTCTTGTATTGGGTTGTTATGCCGCTGTTCGCCTCATCTTTGGACTTTTACTCAAACTTCCAGCATGCCATGCTCTGTCAGAAATGTCAGATCAATCTTTCTTCCAATTTTTTAAGTGGATATATGAGGTATTCATTTAGTAAAACTTTAGATAATAGAAAAAATAGCATTATGAAGCACATTGTTGATGTTTCATCCCTGTATCAGGAACGGTACTTCGTTGGACGTGGCCTCTTTGAGAAATTAAGCGATTATTGCAGGTTTATTCTACCTGCCTTTTCAAACTATATAGATGGTTAAGAAAAGTTTTCATTGTANGCCGCTGTTCGCCTCATCTTTGGACTTTTACTCAAACTTCCAGCATGCCATGCTCTGTCAGAAATGTCAGATCAATCTTTCTTCCAATTTTTTAAGTGGATATATGAGGTATTCATTTAGTAAAACTTTAGATAATAGAAAAAATAGCATTATGAAGCACATTGTTGATGTTTCATCCCTGTATCAGGAACGGTACTTCGTTGGACGTGGTCTCTTTGAGAAATTAAGCGATTATTGCAGGTTTATTCTACCTGCCTTTTCAAACTATATAGATGGTTAAGAAAAGTTTTCATTGTATTTATTATCAGTACTCTACTTGCATTAGCGTGCTAGTTGAAATACATTTGCTTAATCAAATAAGTTTTGAATTATGGATTAACTATCGACATATATAATCAATTAGACTGCTTGAGGAGATTTGGCTTTAGAGAGTAGGCATCCTGCATGTCAAGTGTCAGTTTACTCCTGGAAAAAATCGTCAGTTTGCACAGAAATCGTTTGAATGGCTTAGTGGCTGTTTTAGAAGTTTACAATTTATTTAGGATCTTACTAGTATTTGGTAACAAAACCTTGGTTCCAGAGTTAGGTTTATTAAAGTTTTTTCTCTAATATTCAGGTATGTGGCGTTTTGGTTGATTGTCCTGGCCTCCAAGTTCACATTTGCATACTTCCTCCAGGCAAGGATGTTTCTACAGCTGTATATATTTGCTAGAGTACATATTCATAGAATTGCCAAATCTCTTATATCCATATTCATTGAAAAAATACGGGGACTCTGTGTCAGGCTGTATCTTCGCAACTGCTATGTTGAATGCTTTGGCCCAGCCTGGCTGTAAAATGTATCTGTTTTATTAAGTAACTAACTAAGTGTATGTATGATATTGCACTAACGATTAAATCTTCTTCATGTTGCAGATCAAACCACTCGTTAAACCTACCAACACTATCATTACTCTTCATACATTTCAATATTCATGGCATGATTTTGTCTCGAACAGTAAGTGTATTTATGCGTAGGTACTCCAATAGAAATAATTGGCTTAAGATAAATATGATATGTCCACACGACTTAAGAAATAACTCAATAATCTGCTGAATTTAGCTATGTATTTGACTCATTTGGCCTGCTTCATTGGTTACAAGATCTGTAGAACTTCAACTGAAGAATATGATATTTGTATCTAATCAACCATAATACAGACTAGAACTTGTTACTGATTGCCGTCTTTGAAAATGTTGCTGACATCTGTGCCTCTGCTACTTTAAAAATTTGGCAGGTAACAATCATGCGTTGACCATTGTTAGCTTGTGGGCTCCAGTTGTGGCGGTGAGTATTTCCCTTATTAGTCTTCATAATATTAGATATCAACTGTCTAAGATTTTCTTTCGCAACCACTTTTCATTAATTCGTGTCTTATGTGAGTTGCTAATTGTGGCATTTGGTATTGATGTCTAGATATATCTTATGGATATTCATATATGGTACACACTCTTGTCTGCAATTATTGGTGGTGTGATGGGTGCAAAAGCTCGCCTAGGCGAGGTACTGCTGAGTACTAGAATGTTCTACTGTTTTTTTGTTTCTGCTATATTGCTGGTCCCCTTACTAACCATGTTCAGTTATCTGTATATTTTAGATACGCTCCATCGAAATGGTTCATAAGCGTTTTGAGAGTTTTCCAGAAGCTTTTGCCCAGAACCTTGTCTCTCCTGTTGTGAAAAGGTTATAATTTGGATCTGTCTCTTTTTAACATTTCTTGGGACATCAAAAATATTGCAATTCTATGATTAGTAGTATACCAAAAGGTTTTTTTTGGGCTTCCTTCGCCACCTAATCTCTGTTGTAATGATTTATTTCAGAGTACCATTTGGCCAACATGCTTCTCAGGTTAGTGATTAGTTTAAACTCTCTGTCTCATCACTCGGTGGTTTTAGAGCTACTCTTGCATTATAGCCTTGCATTGTTAGCTCTTTGTCGAAAAATGGCTCATTGATCTAATTCAACAATAATATATTGACTTTTGGGCCTTTGTTAGTAAGAACAGATGATGCTTTCACAAAAGTAAATGTTTTACACTGCTTTCGCTGCACTGGCCATTCCTTTGTATCTTATGCTTGTAATAGGAAAATTAAAGTAGATGATGCTTGTAATTGTTTCTTGTTTCGTGGATCGTGGAGGTACCCGTAACAGAGTTTAATTTCTGAAAGTCTTTAATTGTATACAGACAACTCTATAAGATGGTCCTTTATCCAGCTTTGCTATGATTTTCAGGATGATGTATTTTTTTTGCAAAAAAAAAAAACAATAGAAATTTATCTCCTAATGTTTTGTTCTCTCCTAATACTCCATTTTACCTTCATCGATGGTTGTTCATTGCGNCAGCTTTGCTATGATTTTCAGGATGATGTATTTTTTTTGCAAAAAAAAAAAAAAACAATAGAAATTTATCTCCTAATGTTTTGTTCTCTCCTAATACTCCATTTTACCTTCATCGATGGTTGTTCATTGCACTGACTGTTATCTTATTGTTTCTCTACGTCTAACTTTCCTTTTCAGGGTAATGATTAATTCTTAGAGCTTTTTCCGACTGTTTTTGCAGGATGGTCAGGATATGAACAAGGCATATGCTGCAATGTTTTCGCCGTTTTGGAATGAGATAATAAAGAGCTTGAGAGAGGAAGATTATCTCAGTAACAGGTTAATGATTATGCTTTCATGTTTCTTTTATTTTTTCCATTTTGTACAACGTCTCTTACACATTTGAGGTCTTCGATTGTAGGGAGATGGATTTGCTTTCTATTCCCAGTAACACGGGGAGTCTTAGACTGGTCCAGTGGCCCTTGTTTCTTCTCTGCAGTAAGGTGCAGCTTGTTAAATAATTTCCTCTCTTTAATGTTGGGAGCTCAGGCGTGACATTTTTCTCCCCTGTGTGAATTTTGGCTCCTTTTGTTTCTCAGATTTTGGTAGCCATTGATTTAGCCATGGAGTGCACAGAAACACAGGACTTACTATGGAGACAAATATGCGATGATGAATACATGGCGTATGCAGTTCAGGAGTGCTATTACAGCGTTGGAAAAATATTGAATTCAATGGTTGATGGTGAAGGGCGACGTTGGTACAGTATTTCAATTTGTTTGAGTCTCAATGTTTCGTTTGATATGCCAATATCATGTCTGATAATCATAGATTTTGGAATTTTACATGTGCCGTTTATACTTATGCCTCTTTTTCACTCTGGTAATAGGGTGGAAAGAATATTTCTGGAGATCAGCAACAGTATAGAACAGGGTTCCCTTGCGATAACTCTTAATCTTAAGAAGCTTCAGTTGGTGGTTTCCAGATTTACTGCATTGACTGGGCTTTTGGTACGCCTTCTTAAATCTGTGACTAATTTTTTTTTTTTTTTGGTAGAAGGTTTAAACAAATTGAATGTACCAAGCCAATTATGCCGAACGCTGTGCTGTGAATTAATGCTGCTTTCAGAAACTCGTAGATATATCCATAGAAAATGACTTCTCTTGCTGCTTGTTTTGTTAACTGTTTTGCATTTTCCGACTTTGACTTTACAAGCCTAAGTATGGGGAAGGAAGAGTTGTCCCATTTTGGTCCTGTTAGGAACTTGGGCATGTGTGATGCTTAGACCGTCTTTTTCCAATTTTCTGAAAAGACTGGACTTTTTTATTCTGCTATGAGATTTATGAATCATTCTTCCAAAAATGTTGGGCTTTTTAATTTTCTTACTCTACTCGGTAGCTTTGAATTCCCTTCTTCAGTTCTTATTGCATCCCAACTAGCTACTGTTAAGAGTATTATTTTTCTCTGTTATTGATTTTATGTGGCTCAATTATAGGGTAAGAGTAGTCTTATTACATCAGTAAATACTGCAATTTATTACTGGATTTGTATTATCTCTCGTTTTCTTAGAAGTCTCTCTACATCTGATAAGCAGATAGTAACTAGTCATCTTTCACTACTTTTGACGAACTGAATTTTATGCCTTGATTGTTAGAATATCAATATTTCATCTTGTTTGCTTTGGTCGCTGAACATTATTTATGACAAAATGACATGTCCCAGATTCGACAAGAAACTCCAGATCTTACAAAAGGTGCTGCAAAAGCTATGTTTGAATTTTACGAGGTGGTCACGCATGACCTTCTTTCACATGATTTGAGGTATAAATTGCTAGGTTTACTTGCTCTCACAAATCTCAACTTGTATTGGTAATCGTTTTGGAGAAAATATCTTATGGTTTCACTTATATGCATCAGGGAGCAGCTTGATACATGGAATATTTTAGCACGGGCTCGAAATGAAGGGCGTCTCTTTTCCACGATAGCGTGGCCTAGGGACCCAGAAATTGTAAGTCCTTCTAGAAGAAGCAAGAACGCAATTCATCCAAATGCTTGTTTTGCGGTCTTATGCAAATAATATTAATGTTTATATTGCAGATAGAGCAGGTTAAGCGGCTACACCTTCTCCTCACTGTGAAGGATGCTGCTGCTAACGTCCCAAAAAATCTTGAAGCAAGAAGAAGATTGGAGTTTTTTACAAATTCCTTATTTATGGATATGCCCCAAGCGAGGCCCGTTGCTGAAATGGTACCATTCAGGTATTTGTGGTCGCACTTGCTTAACATTTAACTTTTTTTTTGTCTCCAAACTAATGTATATACTTTTAATGTTTCTGTGAACAGCGTCTTCACCCCATACTACAGTGAGACAGTGCTCTATAGCTCCTCAGAACTGCGAAGTGAGAATGAGGATGGGATATCTATTCTTTTTTATCTTCAGAAGATATTTCCTGGTATGTATCTTCCACTTCTAGGTGTGAGGTCATTCCTTATTCAATATAGTCATTAGCTGAGATCTATCAATTTTGGATTTAGATGAATGGGAGAACTTCTTGGAGAGGATTGGTAGGTCTGGTTCAACAGGGGATGCAGATCTTCAAGAAAGTTCAACTGATGCTTTGGAGCTTCGGTTTTGGGTATCTTATCGAGGACAGACTTTAGCAAGGACTGGTTAGAGACGATCTATATTGATTATCACTCCTAAAATAGTTTTAAAAAACACATTTACATTCATTATGTTTATATCTTAATGTGGAAAGTTGTGTTCGCACTTGAGTACCTGATTTAAATTTAATATGTTCTTGTCAATGTAAAGTGCGAGGTATGATGTATTACCGAAGGGCTTTGATTCTCCAGAGTTTCTTAGAAAGACGAGGCTTGGGAGGTACTTGGTTTCCAAAACTTTTTGCAGTAAACCCTTCAAGCCAAAGGCATATCAGTAAGAGCAGTTTTTTGTTATGTACAGTGGATGATGTCTCTCTGACCAACATGCCACGTGGATTTGAATCGTCACTTGAAGCACGAGCTCAAGCAGACCTAAAATTTACATATGTTGTGTCATGCCAAATTTATGGACAACAGAAACAGCAAAAGAAACCAGAGGCTACTGATATTGCACTTTTATTGCAAAGGTGTGCATTAGTTTAATTTTTTCCCCCCCAACATATCATCTTTACTGGCAATATCTTACACATATCCCATGTTTCAATTTTTTCTATTTCAACTAGATATGAGGCACTTCGTGTTGCTTTCATACACTCCGAGGATGTTGGAGTTGAAGGGAAAAAGGAATTTTATTCTAAGCTAGTAAAAGCTGACATTCACGGAAAAGATCAGGTAGTTATTGAAATACACCAAAGCTGAATAGTGGAAAGTTTTTCCCTGGTTTAGATGGTTCTCACTTTCCCGATATAGCACACAATAAGTTTCACTTCTGCTACAGGAAATTTTTTCGATTAAACTTCCTGGAGATCCTAAACTTGGAGAAGGAAAGCCTGAGAATCAAAATCATGCAATCGTTTTTACGCGTGGAGAAGCTATCCAGACCATAGACATGAATCAGGTTTTCCATAATTTCTGTCATATTTTGGCGCATTTTCATATTGACATTAAGNTGGAGAAGCTATCCAGACCATAGACATGAATCAGGTTTTCCATAATTTCTGTGGCGCATTTTCATATTGATATTAAGAGTCGTACTGTAATTAAGCTAAACCTGTCATGCATGTGGCTGAATTTGATAGTCTTAGATTCCTAAGGTGTGCTTTTGGCCATCATCAGGTTGCCAAATGTAACTTCCCTTTCCCTCATTTAAAAAGGATTGGTAACCGGGAAATTTATGAACAAATTATGTAACAGCAATATGTTGGTGCCTTTCTTATCGTGGCTGCTCACCAACTATTTTCCTTGATCCATTATTTTTCTCATGTTCTTTAGGACAATTATCTTGAGGAAGCAATTAAAATGAGAAATCTACTTGAGGAGTTTCATGGAAAACATGGAATTCGACGTCCTACTATTTTGGGAGTTAGAGAGCATGTTTTCACGGGAAGGTTTGCAGTCGTCTCCTCGAAAAATTATTTTGGTATATTATATATTTTAACTTTAATCACCTTTACATGGGTGGCAAATTGATATTGCAGTGTTTCATCACTGGCGTGGTTTATGTCCAATCAAGAAACCAGTTTTGTGACTTTGGGTCAACGTGTCTTAGCATATCCACTTAAGTGAGTATTCTTGCTTCAGGCTATAACTTGCGCAATAGTATTCATTTCATTTTGAATTTTTAATTGTAAAGCTTGTTTCATGGTTTAGCATTTTTTTCATCACTTGTTTTCCACTTTATTGGATTGTTTTTATTTAATCTTTTACCACTATCTAGTGACAGCTTAGTTTTAATTTGTGTAAAACCAATCTTGCAGAGTTCGAATGCACTATGGCCATCCAGATGTGTTCGATAGAATATTTCATATAACTCGCGGTGGAATCAGCAAAGCATCCCGTGTTATTAACATCAGTGAAGATATTTATGCTGGTATGTGTAGTAAATGGGTTTATTCATTGAAAACACTCAATAAATTCTTGCTGCAATATATATTAAAATTTAAAAATTTTGGTTGATGTGTACATAATGGTGTATACTCTCGATGTTCCCATTTTTAACTGAGGTTAAATCTGTAATATCTTTGGACATGATATCTNTCATTGAAAACACTCAATAAATTCTTGCTGCAATATATATTAAAATTTAAAATTTTTGGTTGATGTGTACATAATGGTGTATACTCTCGATGTTCCCATTTTTAACTGAGGTTAAATCTGTAATATCTTTGGACATGATTTCTTATAAACGCTGAGCTTTTTACCTATAACCAACGACAATATTTTGCAGGATTTAACTCGACACTCAGGCAGGGAAATATCACCCACCATGAGTATATTCAGGTCAACAACTTGCTTGCATCTAATGTTTCTTCACTCGGCTTGTATCTCCTGTCGATCTGAATTCATGATCCATACATGTTTTTTCAAGTAGGTTGGTAAAGGAAGAGATGTAGGACTCAACCAGATTGCCCTATTTGAAGGGAAGGTAGCAGGTGGAAATGGAGAACAAGTTCTTAGCAGGGATGTCTATAGGATTGGGCAGCTGTTTGACTTTTTTAGAATGATGTCGTTCTACTTCACAACAGTTGGATTCTATGTCTGCACAATGGTACTTCTCATCCTCTAGTGTTCTGTAAGTTTGATTCTCCCATTATCACATGTAGTAAAAAAGTTCTTTGATGCAGATGACCGTCCTTACTGTTTACGTCTTTTTGTATGGAAGAGTTTATCTGGTATGTTATGGAGCCTTCTATCATTTTTTTTACCTTCATTATAAAATGATGGTAATTGCTCTCTGAGACGTGTAGAGTAACAAATGTTTACTTCTTTGATATCATTTACTTCTTGGTTTTTTTTCAGGCCTTTTCTGGTGCTGATCGTGCAATCTCAAGAGTAGCCAAACTGTCAGGTAACACTGCGTTGGATGCTGCACTAAATGCACAGTTTTTGGTCCAGATTGGAGTCTTTACTGCCGTCCCTATGGTTATGGGTTTCATACTTGAACTTGGGTTGCTGAAGGTTGGTTGATCTGTTCTCTCTGTTTTCTTTTGGACCAAATCGTTACACTTACTCTCATGTCTTTTATTATTCTCTTGATTTGTATTATCTTTCTGGCCCCTTGTCTCTACACGTTGGCCACAAATAGCTTTGAGAATGTGTGCTCTTTAACTGAACTTTCCTGAAGCATATTCTTTTTCTTATGTCAGGCTATTTTCAGCTTTATTACGATGCAATTCCAGTTGTGTTCTGTCTTTTTCACATTTTCTCTTGGGACAAGGACTCATTACTTTGGGCGTACTATCCTTCACGGTGGTGCAAAGGTATTCTTGCTTGTTTAGATGGCAATGAAAATTATTGCTCTTTTCTGTCTTTCGTTTCTATTAAACTTTTTGAAATGCATGTGCGTTCTTTATTTAATCTACAGTATCGAGCAACTGGCAGAGGCTTTGTGGTTCAGCACATCAAGTTCGCCGATAATTACAGACTTTATTCTAGGAGTCATTTTGTTAAAGCGTAAGCCCAGATGTTAATCTGCTACTTGTTATTGCCCTCTGGCATGCTCTTGATCTTAATAGTGGAAATGAGAGCTTCTAAAGTCAAATAGAACTTAGCATGCTTAGTGAATTGCTTCTTATTGACTTATGTGAACCTCTTTCTTTGCGCAGTTTTGAAGTAGCTCTACTTTTGATAGTTTACATTGCCTATGGGTATACGGACGGGGGTGCCGCTTCGTTCGTTTTGCTAACTATTAGCAGTTGGTTCCTTGTAATCTCCTGGTTGTTTGCACCCTACATCTTCAATCCCTCTGGATTTGAATGGCAAAAGTTAGTATTGTGCCTGTTACTCGGTCTTTATTCCATTTCCCTATTCAATTGATTTCCTGTGGTGGCACAGATGGCCATCTACTTTAAATTGTATTGGATAGTGATCTTTAATTTCTCATGCTTGATATAGGACTGTTGAGGATTTTGATGACTGGGTCAGTTGGCTTATGTACAAAGGTGGAGTGGGAGTAAAAGGAGAGCTCAGTTGGGAGTCGTGGTGGGAGGAAGAACAGGTTTGTCCAATATTTTGTGTTTTGAAGTATTATCGTATTCTATATTGGTTAGTTTTTTTTTTTGTAAATATTTTGTGTTTTCCTTTACAGGCGCATATCCAAACATTAAGAGGAAGGATATTGGAGACCATTTTGAGCTTGAGATTTTTCATGTTTCAATATGGTATTGTCTACAAGCTCGATCTCACTGGGAAAAACACTTCACTTGCGGTAATGCTAGCTTTTTATCTTGTATCCTCGTTTATTTCAGTTGAATTGGATATTTGAGACTTGTTTTGCATTTGCTTGATCATGGAAAAAGCTGCAGCGTTTAGATTGTGGATTTGCTTTGTAGGAGCTATTAAACTGAATCCTCTTTTTTGTGTATTGCAGCTCTATGGCTACTCGTGGATTGTATTGGTTATTATTGTGTTCTTGTTTAAGGTGTGTACTAAGATATTCTTTAGTTCCTTCTCTAGCTTTGATTATTTTTATTACCCACCCCTCTTAACATTTTATCATGTCTCCTTGTCACTTCAGCTTTTCTGGTATAGCCCCAGGAAATCGAGCAACATTCTGCTGGCACTGCGTTTTCTACAGGGAGTGGCTTCGCTGACATTCATTGCCCTCATCATTGTAGCCATTGCACTAACACCTCTATCGATTACAGACATGTTTGCATGTGTCCTTGGTTTTATCCCGACCGGTTGGGCTCTGCTATCTTTAGCCATCACATGGAGACGGGTGCTTCGGATCCTGGGCTTGTGGGAAACAGTTCGTGAGTTTGGGCGTATTTATGATGCTGCAATGGGTATGCTCATATTTTCTCCTGTCGCTCTCCTTTCCTGGTTCCCCTTCATCTCCACGTTCCAGTCTCGTCTCCTCTTCAACCAAGCCTTCAGTCGCGGACTAGAAATCTCCATTATCCTCGCCGGAAACAGAGCAAATGTCGAGACCTGATGAAAGAGAGAGAGAGAGAGTGAGAGAGAGGGCGAAGTTAGTGTGGAAGTAGAAGTATTAGACATTTTGTTTGTTGGAATGTAAATGAGCTTTGTAGAGTTTGTAGAACGGCATTGAAAGCTCATCGACTCGGATTTTNGTAATCTTAGTTTTGTTTTAACCAAGCTTAATCTTGTGTTAGCGTATTTGATGCTTATTGTCATAGGTTGACTATACAGTATTTTGGCAACATGATTTTGTTAAATTGAGATTTGTTTATTGTGTCTAACAATCTTTTTGATCTCTCTGGTTATGATAATCTTCCTAGTTTCTGTAGGCTGTAACTATCAAAATATAAAAAAATATATGTACTTATATATAGTGATCAGTGGGTATGTGTAATGGTCGTGCTGTGCTTTAATTTGTGCCAATAGGTTGATGTTACTTGAATTAGACGGTGCTTGAAGTCGTAACACGCGGATTATGTAATCCGTCATTAACCCAAATTAGTAATATTAAAACTTTTAGGTATACATCATAATTGGTAAGTATATTGTCACGGGAAGATCCGATTGCTTGTAAGACGTACACAAAAATGACAGGCAGATAAACATCATTGTCTCAGGAAAATTATTATTTTCATGTGGAATTCAGAAGTATGTGGATTCGAAAAGTAAAAATTTACCCGTGGTGACATAAGAAAGAAAAAGTAGATTTTGGAAAAAGTAATTTGAAATTAAAGAACCACTTCACAGCGCACATAGTTCTGGTTAAAAAAGGGGAAAAAACAGTGTGGCCACGTAATTTGTGTAGGACTTGTCATTTACTTATTAAATTATTTAATCACCTAAAGCCCTCACTTTTAGGAGTAGACCAGTAAACGAGTCTGACTAAAATACAATTAAAATAAGAAAATTGCGGTTTAC
>OVBW01000351.1:3094-14477 GCA_900406355.1 Erysimum pusillum | reverse complement strand
TTTATGCTGACTTGGCGATTTCGTAATTCAGATTTCCTTTTCTCTGACAAAACAACATTACAATTAACAAATACCGAAAAAGTGAGGAACGAGAATCAGTGTACGCCACGCTTCACAAAAACCTTTCCTACTCCACATAATCGTAGCCGTCAAATTATTCCTTTTCATTCATCTCACTTTTCGTGACTCAAATCTAACCGTTAATTAGAGAAGCTTACCATACACCAAACTACAGGAAAGAAATTCAAGACCATTAAAAGCAGTCAACACAAATGACGTGAGTCTAAGTTATTCCAACCAAAACACGCCACGTGTTCGGATACTCTTCCTTGAGCGCGGACGTCAAAACTAACTATCAACTAAAACTTTGAAACTACCTATTGGGGTCCGCTTTCTCTGCCATCAGAAGAAAAAACCAAACACAGAGAGAAACACACAGCACCACGAAGAGAGATTTGCCATTTTCGGCAAGCAAAGAGTTTTCTAGGGTTTCTAGTTGCTGCGGACACTATATGGTGAAGTAAAATTGCGGCGGAAATATTTCAGGTATGACGGCACCACGACGAAGTCGGCAGTTTCTTCTTTGTATTTGTTTAGCTTGACGCATAGAGAGCTTATGGAACGAACCTTTTAGTCTTACAGATACTTGTCATCTTGTTAAAGTTTGTATGTAAATATATAATTTTGCTTAAATCTACGTTAACTGGATCGGAGCTGAAGCTAGGCTTCTTACTTTTAGATCTTCTTTACTGTCTCTGTATTTGGTCATTTTGTTCCAATTTTGGTCGTGTGAAAGGGATTTAACCAATATCTATGTTTTGTTTTTGTGTTTGTGTTATTTGCCTAAACAGATTTTGACGAATTGAATCAAGTTCTTGAATATGGCTTCTGTGGGAACATTACCGGCTTCTTCTATGGATACGAAACAAAGCAATGCTTCCATATGCGCTGACAAACTACCTGAAGGGATTAATGACATGAAGATAAAAGATGATAAGGTTGAACAACTTAGATTCAATTATAAGATTTGGTCAGACTTGACCTCTTATTTGGTTGGGCGTTTCTGTTTTGTTACTAATGTGTTTCTCTTTTTGCTGTTTTGCTTGTTATTTGGACCCTTCTAGGAGATGGAAGCAGCTGTGGTTGATGGGAATGGAACTGAGACAGGTCACATTATTGTTACAACTATTGGTGGTAAAAATGGCCAACCCAAACAGGTTAGCTTGTTTAACATTTCTGTTTTCAGGAATTTTCATGTCTTTTATGTTAATAGAAAGTTGGAGGAATAATCGTTCATATACATGAGTGGAACAATGACTGAAAACATTTGCACATAGACTGACACATCTGGCAGAAGTGTGGACTCTTTGATGTGTAACATGCGATAAAGAATCTTATAGCTCTTTCTTTTTGTCCTTTCAGACCATAAGTTATATGGCAGAGCGCATCGTTGGACAAGGATCTTTCGGAATCGTTTTTCAGGTGGTGTTTCAATCACATACCTTGAATGATTTGACTAAGTTAAGTGGTTGGTGCAGTGACTCATATTAGACAAATTTTCTGATCTTGTTACTTGTATATGTGCAGGCCAAGTGTTTAGAAACGGGGGAAACTGTTGCAATCAAGAAAGTTTTGCAAGACAAGAGATACAAGAACCGTGAGCTGCAGACGATGCGGCTTCTTGATCACCCTAATGTTGTATCCCTCAAGCATTGTTTTTTCTCAACGACAGAAAAAGATGAGCTGTATCTCAATTTGGTCCTTGAATACGTTCCTGAGACTGTCTATCGTGTTTCAAAGCACTACAGTCGGGCAAATCAGAGGATGCCCATGATATATGTTAAACTCTATACTTATCAGGTAATTTTCATTCACCCCACGAGAAATGTGTTCTCATCTTTTGAAAAACTATGATTTATTCAATATTGCCTTCCTGTTGGATGCAGATTTGCAGAGCGTTGGCATATATTCATGGAGGAGTAGGAGTCTGCCACAGAGACATCAAACCACAGAATCTTCTGGTTTGTGTCCTAAGTTGATATTTTGGTCAACACTTTCCATTGTCTACATATTTCTGCTTGATTAATCTTGTACTTCTCGTAGGTTAATCCTCACACGCATCAGGTCAAGCTCTGTGATTTTGGAAGTGCAAAAGTTCTGGTATAGCATCTATTATAGATATAAGATATGTTTTTGTTTTCATATGGAAAGGCTGGTACTTTTTTTGGTGCTATACTATGTTTCCAGTCCTAACCTTTATAGCTTTGCCACTCTGTAACAGGTCAAAGGCGAACCAAACATCTCATATATCTGTTCCCGTTACTATCGAGCACCTGAACTTATATTTGGAGCCACGGAATATACAACAGCTATTGACATATGGTCTGCAGGCTGTGTTCTTGCTGAATTGCTCCTTGGACAGGTAGTTTGACTGTCCAAAATTATCTTTTAGAATTCATGATGTGAAATTGCTGAATGTGTCTAAAGTTATGTATTACCAATCTTTGGCTGGTCCAACTTTTGGGTAGCCTCTGTTTCCAGGTGAGAGTGGAGTCGACCAGCTAGTAGAGATAATAAAGGTACTTCAATTTTGTTAAACCAAACCTACAATCTTAGCCATTGATGTATTGTACATGGACTGGGTCATGATTATATGGAACTAAGAGGCTCTATTTTATTGTGTGTTTACAGGTTCTTGGAACACCAACTCGGGAGGAAATCAAATGCATGAATCCAAACTACACAGAATTCAAATTCCCTCAAATAAAGGCTCATCCTTGGCACAAAGTAAGCAAACACATCATTAGTCTCTATCTCAACATTCTCTATGTTTTCTCGCCTCAGCTGATTGTAAAATCTGTTGTTGGTTCCTAAGATATTCCATAAGCGTACACCTCCAGAAGCTGTAGACCTCGTCTCAAGACTTCTCCAGTATTCTCCAAACCTCAGATCAACTGCTGTAAGTCCATGAAATGATTACTGTTTCACATCATATTTGATCTACTTTTGGAAGATTCAAACTTACTTGTGATTGTAGATGGAGGCAATAGTTCACCCGTTCTTCGATGAGCTACGCGATCCCAATACACGTCTTCCTAATGGTCGTCCCTTGCCTCCTCTCTTCAACTTTAAAGCTCAAGGTCTGTCTCCATCATATGCTTGTTTGTTTCCTATTCTATTTAAAAAAGATTAAAGTGTGTATTTTTGAAATTGTAGAGCTAAAAGGAACAAGCTTAGAGTTGTTGTCCAAGCTTATACCTGACCACGCCCGAAAACAATGTTCCTTCCTTGCTCTCTAAATCTCTCTACATATGTGTGTGTAATGTACGCATCCATATGCTGGTTATAAGTAATGGAGTTAGCTTCTCAGGATTATGATTAGCTTTTTATCTTTTCTGTATCTGTGTTGTTTATTGTCTTGCCAAAAATGATAGAGATAATTTTTATATCAGAAGCTTTGTACTTTATTACTATATACGATGATTAATGTACGGTATGTAACGGTCTTCGACTCGCTGCAGTTATGTTGGATACTACATCTCGCTCGTCACGTGTCATTTATCTGTGGCCTAGACGCATGCATCATTGCTCATGCTTCTTCAATACTTGACCAACACAAGTTATTTCAAGAAAGAGCCTAGACTTGTTACAAAAATAAATTGTATGAGAGAATTTCGAGCATAACCAATTTCACTTCCTCAAAGAAATACGATTATTTATNGTATTCTCCAAACCTCAGATCAACTGCTGTAAGTCCATGAAATGATTACTGTCTCACATCATATTTGATCTACTTTTGGTTGATTCAAACTTACTTGTGATTGTAGATGGAGGCAATAGTTCACCCGTTCTTTGATGAGCTACGCGATCCCAATACACGTCTTCCTAATGGTCGTCCCTTGCCTCCTCTCTTCAACTTTAAAGCTCAAGGTCTGTCTCCATATATATATCATATGCTTGTTTGTTTCCTATTCTATTTAAAAAAGATTAAAGTGTGTATTTTTGAAATTGTAGAGCTAAAAGGAGCAAACTTAGAGTTGTTGTCGAAGCTTATACCTGACCACGCCCGAAAACAATGTTCCTTCCTTGCTCTCTAAATCTCTCTACATATGTGTGTAATGTACGCATCCATATACTGGTTATAAGTAATGGAATTAGCTTCTCAGGATTATGATTAGCTTTTTATCTTTTCTGTATCTGTGTTGTTTATTGTCTTGCCAGAAATGATAGAGATAATTTTTATATCAGAAGCTTTGTACTTTATTATATGAGTACGGTGATTAATGTACTGTATGTAACGGTCTTCGACTCGCTGCAGTTATGTTGGATACTACATGTCGCTCGTCACGTGTCATTTATCTGTGGCCTAGACGCATGCATCATTGCTCATGCTTCAATACTTGACCAACAAAAGCTATTTCAAGAAAGAGCCTAGACTTATTATAAAAATAAATTGTATGAGAGAATTTCGAGCATAACCAATTTCACTTCCTCAAAGAAAATACAGTTAACTTAGCCACTAACTTAAATTTATCAAAGACGTTTCGGAAATTGCCTCTAAGCACCACAGGTGTCATCAACGTGTCACCCATTCATGTTTATTGATTTGGGTTTATTTTGTTAATTAAAAACATTTCGGGTTTAATTGTTGAAGTAGTACAAAGCATAGGGCCTAAATCGTAATATTCTATTTTTTTTTTTACTTTTTAATTTGGGGTCAAAACTCAAAAGAATGACAGACTTTTTTGTTTCACTGTTTCTTTAGTAAACGAAACGACGGGACAGAGCTCTCTTACCGACGGCGACAGTACCTTTGCCGGCGGCGGGAGCGCTTCTGCTAATCTGTAGCTTAAAATCGAAATTCTCTGGGTACTTCTCCCATTCTCGTACTAGATTTTCCTCGGTTCGTACATTCAGCTCGTTCGTGTTGCCGTTGATTGAACTCAGTCTCAGACTCGGTAAGAGTTCTGGGTGAGGCCGATTTCGCTGCCTCGGCTTGTACCGTTCTTTAAAATCTGTAGGTTCTGATAGAAAAGCCACATTATTTGTAGAATCTGCTATTATTCTCAAAATTTGAANGGTTCGTACATTCAGCTCGTTCGTGTTGCCGTTGATTGAACTCAGTCTCAGAGTCGGTAAGAGTTCTGGGTGAGGCCGATTTCGCTGCCTCGGCTTGTACCGTTCTTTAAAATCTGTAGGTTCTGATATAAATCCACTGAAATACAACACATTTGTAGAATCTGCTATAATTCTCAAAAATTTGAACCTTGAACACTTATTGCTCCTTTTCTGCGTTTGATTGCCGAGAACATGTGAGATTTGAGGCCATGCGTGGCATTTCCATTAGTTAGAGGCACAAATTGTTTTTTTTTTTTTAGGATCTTCACAACCAGATCTTCTCTTTACTTAGATTTTCTCTTCAATGATCGAAATTTGATACTTTTGATCAACTTTGGCAGGTTTACTACACTGGAGGTCGTTCCTTGAAGCTCTTCGTTTATTGATCGCATCAGCTAACTACAACGATGGTACATTGCGATTACTTTCTCAAATTTGATACCTTTGATGCCANGTTTTTTTTTTTTTAGGATCTTCACAACCAGATCTTCTCTTTACTTAGATTTTCTCTTCAATGATCGAAATTTGATACTTTTGATCAACTTTGGCAGGTTTACTACACTGGAGGTCGTTCCTTGAAGCTCTTCGTTTATTGATCGCATCAGCTAACTACAACGATGGTACATTGCGATTACTTTCTCAAATTTGATACCTTTGATGCCATATTTGAAACGGGAATTATAGACTATTTACCGTTTTTTCTTTGTACATTAAATGTTTTTATAGGCTCAAGATTCTGCTGGTGATGGTGATTTTGTTGATTGGAATAGCGATGATGATTTGGAGATCGATAACTTTCAGTCATCTCCAGTACAGTCTAGGGCCGAAACTTTAGTTGGTGTAGCCTTGGTAAGTTCTTCTAAAACACGAATTTAACATCTTATCAGTTTATGCCTAAACAACATCGTCTCTTATGTTTANAACCAGATCTTCTCTTTACTTAGATTTTCTCTTCAATGATCGAAATTTGATACTTTTGATCAACTTTGGCAGGTTTACTACACTGGAGGTCGTTCCTTGAATCTCTTCGTTTATTGATCGCATCAGCTAACTACAACGATGGTACATTGCGATTTACTTGCTCAAATATGTACACCTTTGATGCCATACTATTTGAAACGGGAATTATAGACTATTTACCGTTTTTTCTTTGTACATTAAATGTTTTTATAGGCTCAAGATTCTGCTGGTGATGGTGATTTTGTTGATTGGAATAGCGATGATGATTTGGAGATCGATAACTTTCAGTCATCTCCAGTACAGTCTAGGGCCGAAACTTTAGTTGGTGTAGCCTTGGTAAGTTCTTCTAAAACACGAATTTAACAACTTATCAGTTTATGCCTAAACAACATCGTCTCTTATGTGTATTTTTTTTTGTTTATAATATCAGACAACTAGTTCTTTGAGCTCTCCTACTGAGACAACCGACTTAGTTCAGATGGGCTTCTCAGACGAGATTTTTGCTACGTTGTTTGACATGGGATTTCCCGTTGAGATGATTGCTAGAGCAATCAAGGAAACTGGTGGGGCTTTTCCCTCTTGTTTGTATTTCTATCTGGATATATGTTTCTTAGGTTTATCAGTATATCAATAATGTGATATCAATAACTTTGCAGGACCAAATGCAGAAACTTCGGTTNTTCAGATGGGCTTCTCAGACGAGATTTTTGCTACGTTGTTTGACATGGGATTCCCTGTTGAGATGATTGCTAGAGCAATCAAGGAAACTGGTGGGGCTTTTCCCTCTTGTTTTTATTTCTATCTGGATATATGTTTCTTAGGTTTATCAGTATATCAATAATGTGATATCAATAACTTTGCAGGACCAAATGCAGAAACTTCGGTTATAATCGATACTATCTCCAAGTACTCGGTGAGTTTCTGATATTTGAATCTTTCGTGTTGCTTGTAATTTTCATGTGCTCCTTTCATCACAGTATTGGAAGTTTTTGTAACCAAATGAATTTCTGATTCCTTTTATATTTCATTGTGAAGAGTAACTGTGAAGCTGGTTCTTCCAAGTCCAAGGCTATTGATCATTTCCTTGCGATGGGATTTGATGAGGAAAAGGTTATCAAAGCCATACATGAACATGGTAATTACAGATCTCTATCCTTTTAAGTAAGAAGTAAAATTTGATGACTTCTCTAACCTATGTATTATAACTCGCAGGAGAAGAAAATATGGAACAAATAGCAAATGCACTCCTGTCTTGTGCAGTAAGTGATGTTGCAAAGATATAATGTCTCTAAACAGTAACAAATAAATCTGAAAGTTTGTTGATGGTTTGTAGGAGGCAGAGAAATTGCCAGTAGTAAAGGAAGAAGATGACATTGACTGGTCATCAAGTGATGATGAAATCAATTACTCCAAGATATTACTCTCAGATGATGAGGTATAATTCTTTTATGGTGGTGATAACATATATTTAGCATCACACGTTTCAATTGTAAATGTATCTCTCTGCTATTTTTGTAGATATATCAAATTATATGCATTTTCTTTAATCTGTTTTAAACCATGACAGAAGGATACAAACTCCTCCAATGAAAACGGCAACCAAATGCGGTCTTTGGTGAGAATGGGATTCTCAGAGCTAGAAGCTTCTCTAGCTGTGGAGAGATGCGGTAAATTTAGTTCCTTTTATTCAGGTTTTTTCTAGAGAAAGTTGCATAAACCAAATTGCTTAGTTTTAGTGTTATTAGCTATGTGATGGAGGGAAAAGTTGTGGCTTTAGCCTCTGGTTCTGTGATGTATATACCTTAGATGTGTTTGCTGAGCATTGTGATTGTATTTAACCAATTGATACAGTTGTCATTAGTTCTATAAAATTATGGCTTTAGCCTCTCGTTTTGTGATGTAAGCCTTAGATGTGTTTGCTGAGCACTTTGATGGTATTTCACTAATTAATACAGTTGTCAGTAATTGACACAATTGTATTTCATTAGTTCCTATTTATTCAGGTTTGTTCTATGGGAAGTGGCATAAGCCAAATTGCTTAGTTTAGTTATTGGCTATATGATCAAGGGTGAAATTGTGGGTTTAGCCTCTGGTTCTATGGTTTAGGCCTTAAATGTTTTTGCTGAGCATTGTGATTGTATTTCACTAATTGATACAGTTGTCATATGTTGATATATATCTCTTACAAACCCAAAGTATGTTGTTGCCTTCTTCAAACTTATCCAGAATTATATGATTAAAATTGCAGGAGAAAATGTGGACATTGCAGAGCTCACAGACTTCCTTTGTGCTGCTAAGATGGCTCGAGAATTTAGTGAGTTTCACGCTGATCCTGAAGAACAAAAGGTATGGTTAAAACCTCTTTATTCTTTAAAAATCTGTCTTCTATAAATTAATCGTTTGGGTGCTGATCTTCTGGGAGATTTTGTGTATGCAGCCTAGACATGACGTTAAGAAAAGGCGGATAGAGTCAAAAAGAGAGCCAATGTCATCTGCTGATGACGAGCCGGTTCGCCTACCAAATCCAATGATTGGGTTTGGGCTTCCAAACGAACCAGGACACATCACACATAGATCACTTCCAGAGTTAGCTCGAGGCCCACCTTTTTTCTACTATGAGAACGTTGCTCTCGCACCTAAAGGCGTTTGGGAGACCATCTCAAGACATCTGTATGATATTCCACCGGAGTTTGTAGACTCGAAGTACTTCTGTGCAGCAGCGAGGAAGAGAGGCTACATCCACAATCTCCCCATCCACAATAGATTTCAGCTCCAGCCTCCTCCGAAATACACCATTAACGATGCATTTCCTTTGACCAAGAAATGGTGGCCAGACTGGGATAAAAGGACCAAGCTGAATTGCATACTGACTGTTACTGGAAGCGCCAAATTAACAAACAGAATCCGCTTAGCCCTTGAGCCTTACATTGGAGAACCAGAGCCACCTAAGCATGTACAGAGTTATGTGATTGACCAGTGCAGAAGGTGGAACCTTGTGTGGGTGGGGAAAAACAAAGCTGCCCCGCTCGAACCAGATGAAATGGAGAGTCTTCTGGGATTTCCAAGAAATCACACTCGAGGTGGTGGTATGAGCAGGACTGAGCGCTACAAGGCACTTGGAAACTCTTTTCAGGTAACTTCACACCGCATCTACATAAGAACATTTATCATTATACATGTACCAATGATCATTCGCTGTTTGAAAACTATTTTAGTATCGGCTTACTGTTTTGAATTTGTGGAACAGTAGTAGATAATTTTGAGTGGTTTGGTGTTTTGAATACTTTGGTTTAATAGTTGGTGTTTGAAATTGTTTTAGGTTGATACTGTAGCATATCATCTATCTGTTCTGAAACCCATATTCCCAACTGGAATCAATGTTCTATCACTTTTCACGGGTATTGGTGGTGGAGAAGTGGCGCTTCATCGTCTCAAAATCCCGATGAAGGTTGTTGTGTCTGTTGAGATCTCAGAAACAAACAGAAACATTCTGAAGGACTTTTGGGAGCAAACTAAGCAAAAAGGAGTTTTACTTGAGTTTTCAGATGTCCAAGACCTATCTAACGATAAAATCGAAGGGTTGATGGAGAAGTTTGGTGGGTTCGATCTGGTTATTGGAGGGAGTCCATGCAATAACCTTGCCGGTGGTAACCGAGTCAGCCGGAGCGGACTTGAAGGTGACCAATCTTCATTGTTCTTCGAGTATTGCAGGATTCTAGAGGTGGTTCGGGCAAGGATGAGAAGATCTTGATCATTCACTTAACTGAAGTAGATTGTAGTAGATATGACTGTTGAAAATAAAATGCTCTAGTTGAACTTTATTTATAACGTATTTATTATGTAATTTGGCCATCAAGGTACATCAGTGATAACATAAATCAGCTCTCTTGTTGCTTTTTGCGCCAATGTAACTGCAGCTGCATTTTGCTTTTTGGATCTTATGTAGACAGTGGAAATGCGCAAATGAGTTGGTATTCAATAAAAGAAGTTTGAAAACGATTTAAACATAACGTACTATGGATGCAGATGAATGGATTAAGACGTTAATATACAATTATACATGATGAAAAAGTGAAGTCCAGGAGAACTGAAACACAAGCCCCTCGTAACCCACAGTGAACACAGTGGAGCCAACCGCCGATGGGATGGATAAAATGTAGCTATGATGCTTTTTTTTTCNCATGATGAAAAAGTGAAGTCCAGGAGAACTGAAACACAAGCCCCTCGTAACCTACAGTGAACACAGTGGAGCCAATCGCCGATGGGATGGATAAAATGTAGCTATGATGCTTTTTTTTTCTTTTTTTTGGCTAAGAGCTAAGAGCTATGATGCTTCACATCATGAAGGTGATCGAGCTTCAGGTATGGGTTGGATCATTTTGTAAAACAAATGGACCGGTTCCTCGAAGCTGGAATGGGCAAATTCCAAGGAAGATCAACACGGAAGGGAGCAGAGTGCACAGCTTTAATATGGGCACTACAAGCAGCATGATCAGATGGATACAGGGAAATTGAGTTTGAAGGGGGATAACTAGAATCTCAACAACTTATTAAATGGAGACATTGGAAAATTTGGAAGTCCAGCACTGCATCCAAGTAATTCAGGTACTGGGAAGCAATGTTTGAAGAGGTGATAACTTTGGTTCCCGCATGGAGAGTGTAATACTTGCACAGCCACTTTTGCCAAGGAAGTATTCGTGACTAATCATTACCATTTCATTCTTGACCACGGATTTTATAGCAATATGCCTTTTTAATAAAGTAAATTCGCCAGGAAAAAAACAAAGGGAATGATGTCCAGAATTGTTAATAGTACCACCAATCTGCAAGGGTTCCGCTAGACTTGCATCATTTTCTTTTTACTATTTTGTAGACATTTAACATATAGATCTGTATGTCGGAAGCTGCAGTCATTTATAACCAACAGACTTGTTACTTCAAAATACCAGTGTCATTCTTAAGTAGAGGTCTGAAATATATTAGCTGCGAACAGCTTCTAGTTAAACACCAACAAAGAAAGAACCCAAAACGAGACTATGTTTTCATAATATAAACAAAAAGGGTTTCAGGTTTCTCTACGAGAACAAAACATTAGAAGTATCCTTCGCGTGTGTGATGTTTAAAGTACTAGCGGACTTCGCTCCACACACAAACACACACCACACAAAATGAATAATTAACCACACTAATCCGAAATGGGCTCTTCTATATATATATTGCCCCCGTCTGGTTAAAAAAAACATATAAGTTACCTCTGTTTCATCATCATCGCCTCATGAAAGCTGCGGGGCGGAGAAGAAGTCGA
>OVBW01000350.1:0-24734 GCA_900406355.1 Erysimum pusillum | reverse complement strand
GAGGTTATTAATTTATCGAGTATTAATTTATAGAGGTTCTACTGTAGTATTTATTTCGATTGAAACTCGAGACTCTAGAGAGCCTTCAAGTATTTTTATGAAAGCAGGAAAGCCTTATAAGTATAAAATGTATAACAATTGAAGTTGACTTTTAATGAAAAGGATCTTTAGAATTTTTCAAAAATTATGTGGTGTAAAGAGGACTGTCTAACCTTCGTTGACAAATTCATAATCTATATATTGACTAAACTCTAAATCACGAATGTAACCCTCGTTTATTTTTTTATTTAAAAAAAAAAACATTTTCATCTATATTTCATTTTAGTTGTATTATATATTATTTTGTTAATCCCATTTAGTTGTTATGGATGTTTTGGTTGTTAAAAGTCGTTAATCAAAACATTTTTTAAAAATATTTTAGTATCATCATTGATTGTGATCAACTTTTGAATTTTTTGTGATAATAATATGTATTATGCGATTTTAATATGGACTGTCTTATATTATGATATTACGTACTAACATATATTACTATGCTACATGTTCTAGTTATCTTTTGAAAATTTTAAAATATTAAGTGTAAAATTTTGTCCAACAGATTAAAAAGTCTCCCACGTTTGTAATGATTTTTGGAGAAAAATAAAGCCGATGTATAACCCCTCAAAAAGGACGGTCTATAGTGATTACAATGAATGTGTATTGACCATAAGTAGTGATTAAAACACTGGAGAGCCACAGAATGTGCATTAGCTGAAACACTATTCGATTTGTAATCAGGTCAACTATACTTCTAAAATTTAGCCGAATTATTTATTCAAAATCCCAATTAATATACTTTATAGTATAGATATTGTACTAGCTTTTTGTTGAAAGCAATGTTTCCACTTCCCTAAAAACGAGTTGATGTAGACAAATCCGAAACATGATGCCTGCGAAAGTGTTAATTATGTTGTATATACATAAGTCAAAGTCAACTATAAAGTAATGTATTGAATTTCTTCAAATATGGCTTGGCCGTTGTCTTCGTGAACGTAGAATATTAATTCATTTAGAAAATAGAACTATATGGTAATTAGTAAGTGGGTAACGCACACAACTTTTAATGGATGTAAAAAAACGACGTTATCTCAGATTCTCAAAACCTGAGAAATCCAAAAACGATTAACAAAACAGAGAGAAGCGACAAGTATACTCATCAAAGCCACATGGTATAAATATATCATTATCAGAATCTTTTTTTTTTTTTGGTAAAAACATTATCAGAATCTTTACTATTTTTGGTTGAACAAATCTTAATTTATAGCGCATATGATTTATATGTAAGGTTAATGGTAAGACAAAACCCAAATCTTAATATTAGCTGTCTTCAATGAAAATGACTTAACAAAAACACACACACACAAACACTTGTCTGAATTTCAGAAATACCTAATTAAGATTAGATTAAATTTGTTTCCAGCGAAAATTTTGAAACTGTCAGACTAATTGGTCGAATAGTTTGTAGCTTCTTTCAGAAGAAAAAAACAAATCTAGGTATCATCAACACATGTGGTTAGGTTATGTTTTTAGGTATGAAGATGTACAGCTCTCGAAAATATTCTACCAATTGAAGATTTTCAATTAATTGTAGTACTATATTTTTGCATTGGCGGACTCATAAAAATTAGACCTTTCAGATGGAATAATAATTTTTATATCATTTATATCTAAATAGACAATGCAATCTAACGTATAACATTGAACCATTTAACTTACAGTACTACTTTGAAATTTCTGAAAAGTGTACACTTATGCATATTAAAAGGTTATAATTCCATTAATTGTGTGTGTAAAAATATTAATTTTTAGCTAAACATTTGATTAATAATGTCTGCAGCATTTTACCAAAATTTTAATTTTTTTTTACCAAAATAATGTCTGCAGCAACGTACGTATCCTTTATAGATCATTTTAAACATCATACAATGATTTTATTATAGACCGTTGAAAGGAATAGAATAATCTCTGAAAAGCCTAGTAAATGGTTTATTATCTAAGGTATATATAAGAAGTTTTTGGAATTGTGATAGTGTATAGGTGTCAAATCATGCAGTAGGTAAACTGTCAAAAAAGTGATTATCAGTAAATGATCTCTAATTGCTTAAAAAGGTATAGTTCCACTCCCACAGTTAGGATTGTTGCAAAAACTCTAATCAATCGATCGGAGTGTTCATCCCTGAGACATTTTTTCTTGATTTCTTTTGTTTTTGCCGGCCTTCAAACTTGAATTTTGTAAAGATAATTACTAAAAAAGTGTCGGCCTTATTATTCTATATTATACAAAATTTCGAGTCGTAGCAATTATAAAACCAATCGAGTCAAAACTCACTTTTTCATGAACAGGCTATTCGAAGAGATGTGAGTTTCTTTTTGTCAAATGTCAACCGATGAGATGTGATTTCGCAACTATAATAGAATTAAGTTTTAGATACTTAATTTCCTTATCTAATAATAACTAGAAAAAGCAATGATTCGACTGGGAAAAGGAGTAGCACATAATGCGATTGATAAGCTTCAGCCTCATAAAAAAGTGTAGCCCATGAGACGAATTAAGTGGGCTGGGTTAGGTCCAAAATTGAGATATTGTTAAACTTTGACTTGAGAAACCTGATTCATTTACGAACAAGAGAACTTGTAACTAAAGATGGTGAAAATATTTAACTTGATGTACTTTTTTAAGAAACCTTAGGTTAAAAGATAACAACACAAAGAAATGAGAAAGCAAGATGGGTAGATTGACATTTACAAGCCGTAGAATTCAACACCAAATTGTTGTCAGTACAGAAAGAAAAATAAACAAGAAAAAAAACTAAAAGTTAAAATAACATTCCCACATAGTAAAATAAAAACCCCCATATGTATTATAGCAATAGATACGATATACAACATAGTTAGATTTATACCTTTTTTATCTCCTGTTCTTTACTTTGCTTTAGTGGAGAAGAACCTGCTGAATCCTCTAGAGTGTTTCTCAGGAGTAAGTCCCGACGATGACGATGATGAGTTTGACTTCGTGTGTCTATGTTTCGACCCTACCGGAGATTTCGTTGTAGTCATCGGCGATGGTGTTTCCTTGTCTGAAGGGGAACTCAATCTGTAGTCTTGAGGATTTGTGTAAGTTGCGTGTTCGTCGTCATCTTCAGGGTTTAGGGATTGTTGTTCTTTGCTTGGAGAAGAAGCAACCGATTCTGTTTGAGGACACATGGATTTGAGTTGCTTCCCGAGAAGTAATATTGTCTCTTGACACTCTGCTAGCTTCTCTGCAGCAGCCGCTAGTTCATTGTCCTGTATAAAACATTCAATGTCAGGAATTGTAAATTTAAAACCGAAATCTCTGTTAGGTAATAATAATACATGGTTATGTTTGGAAAGTTTACCTGTTTGCTTTTCGGATCAGCTTCAGTTACTGAACAATTCGGGCAATTTTGGTTGTTCCTGATGTTTTGTAGAAAAGTGAAGTTAGAGATTTTCAAGAGACTTAATGTGAAAAAGAGAGTAATGTTTAGCTCAGTTTACTATACCTTTGTAATTGCTCTTCGAGTTCTTGGCATTTGGATAAAGCTTCACGGTGATTTTCCTTTTCGTTTTGAAGCTCATCTTCTAAGTTTTCAATCTTGCCTTTAAGAGAACTCAACTCGATCTCCAGCTCCGATGATCTAGTTTCAAGGGATCGATATGATTCCACCATGCATTTGAGCTGAGTATCGGCCATGCCATTAGATTTCTGAGCAGATTCCAACTCTGATTTGACTTCAGCGAGAAGTTGCTCTGTTTCTTGTAGTTTGGACTTCGTTGCTTCAAGATCTGCTTCACAGCTTGCAAGGTTAGTCTCTGCCTTTTCTTTCTCGAGTTTCAATCCTTCAACCTCTTCTGATGTAAACTTACAAGCCGCGAGCTTGGGTTCATAGCCGGAGGTTCCGTTGCAATCATCTGGAATCTCGGAATCAGAGCTCTGAGAACAACCGTTCTGGTAATGTTCACCTGATGAATCTTTCTGAAGTGCTTTGTTTTCCGGTAGAGCGACTTTATCGATGCAATCTGGGCTGTGAATCTCCACTGTGGATGTGTGAAATCCCAGCACATCAATCTTTAGTTCACTAGCTTCGACTAAAACTCGCGAAAGATCTAACAGAAAGTCTACCAAAGTTTTCTCCTTCCCCAAGACTCTTTCAAATGTGGCGGAGAATTCTTGAACTTTTTGGGAGAAAGTTCTGTTCTCAGAAAACGTGTCCTGACACGCCGTTGCTTCCTTTGAAAGATAGGAAACAAACTGGTATATATGAGAAAGAGCATCAGCCAATTCTTGGGATATTACCTCGACGATGCTAACTTTTTCCTCTGTGTTCTCTTTTGACATAGCTATATCCTTTTCTTCTGTAACACCGTTTGCATTAGGTCCATGGCATTTAGAAGAAAGCTTCACACCACCTGCATCTTCAACCGCACATTGTATCTCTGCCAAAATCTTCTCAAATGCAGCATCTTTAGGGAGAGACTGAAGCACAGTGGAGATTCGTTTCTTCAGTTGTGTTGCTGGTTGAATCTCAGCATCAGAATCAGCACTTGAGTGATCCAAAGAACCATTTGCGTTTGAGCCATTTGGTAGACAAGCTAGCTTTTCCATTTCTAGAAAATCGTCCATAAGCTCTAACTGGTTAGCACTCTCGGTCTTCTTAATCTTCGCATTGTTTTTATCCTTGTTAGATTGAGAGAGTTCAGACATCAAAGACCCAGCGATGCTTCTAGCATCTTCGTTTCCGTCCTCAGACATTGAAGCCATACTAGGAGGATTACTAGCATTCTGACGAGAGAAGATCTCAGCAGGCATTTCAAAGCCGCGCTTGGTTGGACTTTTACTCATGATTTGAGCTTCCAATGTTTGAAGTCTGTTAGCTGTCTTAGCACAGAGGTTCCTCGACACTTGAAGCTCGCTGTTACGCTTTGCCAACGCTTCTTTCAGCATCTTTGTTTCTTCTTCCATAGCCAGTAACCGCTCTGTCAGCAAATCGTTTTCTTTATGGAACTTTTGCATATTGTCAAGCGAAAACTCTGAAACCTGAGACATGTGTGACATTGGAGACATGAGAGGACTAGAGGGCCTGGCTGGTGACCTTCTCTGTCGATGTTCTCCATAGTCTGATCTGCCTAAACTCTCGACCTCCATTTTCATCTGTGCAAGTGCTGCAGGACCCGGAAGTTTCTTTCTGACCAGAGTACGTAATCTTTGGCATTCAGCTTCCAACTTTGCAATTTTCTTGACACCTTCCAAATGCTGCTTGTTTGCTGCTTCTGCAGATCTCATGCTCATATTCTTTTCCTCGTTGCGTATTTCCAACTCTTTGGTGATCACATGGGTTTCATACTTGAGAGTGTTTATCTCCCTTTCACAAGACTCTATATTGTTCTTAAGATGCTCAATCTCAGACTCTGCTTGAGACTTCTCTTCACTTATCCTCATAAGCATGTTTGAACGCTCTTGCAATGATCTCGAGAGCGCATCGTTTTCAGCCGCAGAGCGAAGTAGTTCTTGCTCGTATTCCCCAATCCTAGACTCAAACTCCGCCCTGAGATTGTCCATTTGGTTGGTCTTAGTTGCAATAACATCATGCAGCTTCTGTTCATTTTCTTCCTTTAAACTCCGTATCTGCCTCATACACTCCTTTAAGGCTCCATCTAAATGCGCTGCCCGATCTTCAACAGTGAGCTTCGCGAGCGTAACAGTTTCGAGATGCGTCTTCAAAGCCGATGCTTCTGCTTCAGCTTTTTCCCAACCTAAAACAAACCAAAAATATCAATTCAAAACATGTGACCAGAAGCAAACACACACAAATCGCATGCAAAAAAAATTCAGTCTTTGATCAGCCATTGTTTTCATACCTGTGACAGCTTCTTCAGCAACTTTGGAGTGTTGTTTCACCAAAACCTCCTTGGCTGTAATATCAGCATTTGCTGTAGATAGCTTCAAATCCAAATCTTTGATCTGATCTTCAAGATTTACAACTTTTTCCTCATAGTTCTTAACTTCATCTTTCAAACCACTTAGATTTGAGTATTGATCCATAGAGATCTGGATGTAGCTCGGCTTCTTCCCATTTTCCTGTTTTTTATTTTTAGATAAGGGTGAATTAAAAAGCTCTAATCGTAGAATTGAATGAAGCAAATCGGAGAAAGAAATTAAAGTTTGATTAGAGATTAAGTACCTGATCAGCAACCTCAGTCACAGTAGCTGCTTTCTCAGATGATTTCTTCTTCCATGGCCAACTCTTACGATCCATCTTCTTCTTCTTCTTCTTCTTCATAATCCACAAACAATTGAACATTTTCAGCAAAAAAAAACAATCAAAGTAAACCCAAATTCTCAATCAGAGATCCAAGACTGACTACCGACGATCGCAATCGACTGAAAAATTCAACGGAAATAAAAAAAAAAATTCCAGAAACGAATAAAAAAATGATGAATTCGATGAACATTTGTGAAAATGAAACAGAGAGAAAGATGAAACTAATAATCGAATACCTCCAAAACTCCATTTAGCTAGAATCAGTAAGTAGAGGATAGAAAAAGCCAAACAAATGGCAGAAGGAGAAATCGCGCAAGAGCACAAAAAACCTCGAAAATTGTTAAAGAAACCAAATCACCGACGCTCTCTCTCTCAACACTCAAATCTGAGAAACCAAAAGTCACCGACGCCGATTTATCTTTTTCTTTTAATGAACTTATTTAGTAGAACCAGAGCATAAATATATACAGTTCACGATTTCGAATTAAAATTCCAAAAAAAATGTCGAAATCGAAGCGATGAAAGAAGAGTACGAAGAAAGAAAAAACTCACCGGAAAAATCCAAAATGCAGCAGTGAAACAGAATCTTCCCGAAAGCAAAATAATCAAGAGAAGCTACTGAACCATTAATATCAGGAAACGAAATTGAAAACAGAGAATGAAACTCTGTTTCGTTTCTAGAGAGAGAGAAAAGAGGGAGAGAGAAGAGTACTGGTTGGGATTATGGTGTGATAGTGGCGGTGAAGGTGAAGGTAGTGACGGTGAAGGTGAAAATAATCTATGTATAAGTGTATCTATCTATGCCTTCTGTATCACTTCAAAGCCTAAAACGTAGCAGAGGCTCTCCTTTAAACAAATCGTTACCTTCGCTTTCTCTTATTTCTCTTTTTTTCCTTTTCTTTTTTCTTCTCCTATTTCTTTACCCTCCTCCTTCTCCTACTCTTTTTAATTAATAGTAGTACCAATTATTCAATCTAGTATTTATATGCCTTTGTTTTTCTATATCTGTTTATTTAGATATTTATTTACTAATTCTTTGTAAGCCGAAACAAATAATACTATATCCGTATACACACTAGCCTAATTTCTTAAGGCAATAGGCTTTCTAAATTTCTTGTCACACGATGATGATAGCCAAACAATGACATGTATCACATGTGGTTCCCTTTTACACAATCTCATTAATACAACACCACAAGAAAATCAATCTAAGCTTTGACGTTTTCGAAACTTTACACTTTTAATGGTGAAAGCTTTTTCATTGTATTCGTGTTGCATGCGATAAATATCTATGCATACATATCACGATTACTCTTACATTTTACTAGTCTTTTAGATTTATTTGTTAGTGCCACATATTAATGAACGTTTGTAATTGTAAGATAAATGTAATTTTAGCTCACATAAAAAAAAAAAATTGTACTACTTGTGATTATTTTGAAAAAGAAATGTTTTCATTACCACTAGAATGAAGCTAAGCATGGAATAATATTTAATAAAATGTTACTATAAATTAAAATAAGCGTAATAGGCTATTTTAGCATAGACGAGTAATAGTATGTTGATAATGCACTTCATTAAACTGAGATTTTGCTGGAAGATATATACTACATATTTCATTAAATGTGTTCGCCTAAAATGTTTTTTGCGTTTTTTGTTTACAGCTTGAAATTTGAGTGGTTATTCTTTTAATTACGTTGACTGATTACATCGAGAATGGTGAGTTATACGAAACTTGTGTGTTTTTATACGATTAAATAAATTTCGAAATAAAGATGATTATGGTAAGTGACTAAATTATGAGAAACGAAGCTACCTAGCTAAGAGTAGTGACAATATAGGACTGTTGATATTAATCTGAAGAGCGCCTATTCCACTCGTTTAATTAATCTTATCTCGCACTTAACGGAAATTAAAAGCATTATCATTTCTTTTTTTTGTTACCTCCCAAAAATAGAGAATAAATACAAAAATGAGGTTTTGTCATATGCCATGAACAACCAAAAATACGTGAAAATGTTTGTTTAATTATTAAATTCTAAATTCATTCAGCAATGGTCCTAACTCCTTACATTTGCATTCATATAGTTTAGAGACAAGCCAGCCAACCAAGGTTGTACACTACAGTCTGTATATAGCAATTCCACGGACCGAAAGTTAAAGAAAAAAAAGTATGACTTTTCAATATAATTAACAATTGGGAAATTAATTGAAAATAAAAAAACTGATATAACGACTTATTTTTCATTATAGAAGCAAACATTATTTCTCGTTTGTAAAGAACGGGTTATGAAGAGTAAAGTATAAACGAATATGATTATTAAGGTCATTTTCTCTATTAAACAAAGACCAAATAGCTTCGACTTTACATAATAATCATAAATATTTGCATTAGGTATGTCATCTAATATGTCTACTGTCTACCTACACATTTTATCTTTATCCACTTTTTAATTAGATAAACAACTTATGATTTCCTTGAAATGAAGATGCTAACCACCGAATTAAATTCAGGGACTATCTATTTTTTAATTAAAACATAAATTGTGTCAATCAGTATTCTTAAGTCTGCGGATAATACATTAGCTTTTGAAATTATCAAANTTTTAAAAAAAAAAAAAAAAAAAAAAAAAAAAAAAGTCAACATCCAACTATTGTCGAAATCAAACACAGAAGCTTGACAGCAAGGAAAACACGTGGCTTGGTTTCACACGTATACCGGTTTGGTCTTACTGTACTCTGCGCTGTACAGTATCAAATCTCAGAATCAATCCGACGGCTGTGATCTGATTTACTGATTTAGCTATTTATTCTTAGCTTCACTCTCCCGTAACACGAAGTAAATTATTCACCATAGTTTGATAGAATTCGTCGATTCGATATCGTTGAATCTGATTCTTTATAATATGCTTACTATGAAAATGACCAAAGATTCTAACTTGATGAAGACGAATAAAAAATAAGTAGTATATTTTTGTAATAGTAAAGTATTATAACAAGATAGATAAAAAAATAAAGCGTAAAAAAGTTATGATTTATAAGCAAGTTTGGAATATGATGAGCTGTGTTGAATCGCGTAATTTTTATAGTGACAAGTGACGAAGGATATAAATTGAATAGTTAAAAAAGTAATTAGAAGTGGGTCCAAATATAAAAAGACCACGTAACGCGCTTTTCATCACGTGATATGTCTACATTATCTAGGGTCATTAGTACGTGTGTGGATCAATTATACGCTTTATCTCAATAATCATAACAATTTTACGGCAATCCCTATGCTCAATAATCCCGTATATTTGTCATTTTTTATCCGTCCAAAAAATAAAACAAAGAGTACTGGATTTTGAGTTTCATGTAAAATTCCGTAATTAACGATGCGACTTGAAAGTAAAAAACATATTAACAGTCCATGGTCGGGTCATGACCCGAGCTGTCTGGACTGTGTACCGGGTCGAGTCATTACCCGCCTGATTATACAAACAAAACGACATCGGATTATTGAATCAGGTAGGACCTATGGTGGGGCAGCTTCGTAGAATCGTATTAAAGTAAGCTTTTTTAACTCTTGGTCATATTTGAATATTTGATTGAGTGGGACTGTGGCCGGGTCCATACAAATAAAGCCTTGATACGTGTAAACCCAAACGACATCGTAATAGGAAAAAAAAACTCGTATTACTATCTCACACCTAATGCCTTGTGTGAATTGCCCTCTTCGACCAAACGACAAACTTACACACAAAACAAATAAGTATGCTAGTGTAACAAAAACTTATTAATAGCCTTTAAAACGTCGTGAAGATACATACATACATACATACATAAATACCATATTCACCCTTAAGATCGAGTGAGAAAATTTTCCTATTAGAAAAGGCGTTTTCTCTATTTATTTATTTGTCTCCGTCCAATAAGATGTTCTAGTTATCCTATTTTCTGTCGAAAAAACACAAATGTTGTCCTATTTTCTTAAAATTTTGTGGATTATAATTTAGATGATTCCTAAATATTAGTACTAAAGAAAAAGAGGTATTACTGCTTCACTCAACTCGCAGATGTTGACCATTAACCTAACCACGCTTAACTTAAGATTTTAATAATAATTACCGACGGACATCGATCCAAACTAAGTTTGGTTCATGTTTATTAAAACAAATTTCAGATTAGTTTATATATCTTGTAAAGTAAAATAATAGTATCAATCAGTTCCGCAGTTAGCTACTAAACTAAGGACTAATCTCCTTAATTATTCTCTCGTAATCAAGGGTTCCATTTACTTGATTTGGTACGGTGACACGGGGACGACCCATCAAACCGATATTCATAGCAATAAATAATATGATCTACTCCTAATCTGTTTTTTTTTATTACGACTACCACCAAAAGCTGGACTTTGCTATTTAATTCAAAACAATGGTACATGGGTTAGTTTACTTATTTGTTTTTTGTTGAACATTTTGTGTAAGAGTTTAAGATATATAAATATGACTCAAAAAAGATTAATTAATACTGTGACTCATTCAAACTTGCAGATGTTGACTATTAACCTAAACACGTTTAAATTAATGCCGAGGTACATCGATCCAAATTAAGTTTTGGTACATATATATAGATGTGATAATATAATTTTACATTAATTTATGTCTCGATAAGTAGAATAATGTCGATCAGTTTCGCCGCTCGGCTACTAAACTTGGACTAATCTTCTTATTTATTCTCTCGTAACCAAAGGTTCTAGTATTTTTACTTAATTTAGCACGGTGACCAATATATATTTATTACAAATATCACTAGAAGCTGGACTTTGCTATTTATTTTTGGTTTGTTAAGTAGGTGGTTTTTAATTCTATGTATTATTTCAACCGATTAAAACGTAGATACTGACCTAATACTCTTAACTGTTACCAACTACAATAAAATACAAATTAATTTTCCTTTACCAACTAAAACTATGACAGAGGTACATCAACTACTCACAATTCACAATTACATATTATACATACTATAAGTTAAACAATACAAGTATCTATTTAATTTTTATATAGAATGTAACTATCCACAAAATACCTTTCATAAAAATTCCATTTTCTATTTTTAAAACAAAACTATCCTCGAACTTTTATGCATGTCCGTGTGGGTAACATTAATAAGTATATTTTATATTGCATTAAATTAGTATGTCCAGATTATTTTTCTGTCTGATATATATTAATGGATGATGCATCAACTAAAAAATGTGAAAATATTAATGTGAACGAAATTCCAAAGAAAAAAGAAAAAGAATATAAAAAGAGACACAAAAAGGAGAATTTTAATTAAATGTTCGCTCCTTGGAAGTGCAATGCACATGCGAGCCACGTAGATATATTTACAGTGTGTACCATGTGGAATTTTCCTGCACGTTGAGTTAATTCACAACTTTAAATGCCTAAGAAATTGAATACTTTATGCACTTGGTAGAACAATTTAATTACAAATTTTTTGAATAAACTAATTTTGATTAATCTTTTACAAATCTGGTTGAGTAACATGATAATGAAAAAAAAAATGCAATGCAAATGACAATCCACGTAATAACGTTATCAATATAAAAGTATTCCGTATAGTGGTAACCAATTCATTTATTCGATAAATTATACTCAATTTAAATGAGTTTCGTATGAGTTTTGCTTATAAAACAAATGTAATTTCATAAAACAAAAAGAACATGAGACAAAAAAGGAATGTTTGTTAAGATGAACAAATCTAAATTTAAAAGGTTAACCAATAACTATACTTTAATTAGTAACACAAGACACTAAGCAAATATAAAGAGTGAAGATCTGGCGGTGGTGGAACGAGCGATGATTACAAGAGAATGATTTTCCACCTCGAAATAGGCCAGTTTTAATTTCCAGCCTTTGCTTTGTTCGTACGTTACAATTTTGATGGGCAATAAAATAGATTTTAAAATTTTAACAATCAATAGACATTTGGAGAAATTAATTTGTTTTATTTATCTATTTCAACGAAATGGGTCCCCAAAGAACACCAGCACACAAGACAGCTTTACTCCACTTCTTTTTTGTGGGGAAAAAAAAGGTCTACTTGAAAAAATAATGCGTACATTATTTTTTGTAATACCAACATCATCATCAAATATTATTTTAACTTTAGTTTTATTTATTATTATATCACATTCCTTAGGATTCTGTTCTGTAAAAGTCACATGATCCAACTTTCATTTTGATCTTTTGCTTCCTCTGTTGGCAATCATTATCATCGTGAGGAACTGTTTTTTTTTTTTTGCTTTGTTTTCTTTTTTTTTTTACAAACATGCTCACAGAATTACAGTGGACACGCAGAAAAGAGTTCAAGTAAATATTATTCCTTCTATAAAACTTAATGAGTTATGACACGTTTACATTCCCTATACCATTACATATATGTTCTATTATTGTTTTGATTTATATCTGAAGTCTGAACAACTTCTTTATTAACTTTCTCCATTAAAAAAAAGTTTTGGTAGATGAATAAATTAAAAGTTGAGGAGCCCTTTTTTTGTTTACGTAAAAAAAAAAAACAGTTTTGGTAGATGACGAAATTAAAAGTAGAGGAATACTGGAATAGGGCCGAAGATTATAAACCAGAAGTGATGGAGTTGGGCCATTATCTTGTCATTATGTTTCTACTAAACCCCTCTTGTAATTAATTACTCAACTAGTAGTATTAACTATTAACCATTTCTATGGATCTTTCTTGTTGTCAAACTCAAAACCAAAAGAAGAACCAAGAATATTCAAATTCATTGGCATGTCCATGGCCATTGTTCGAATTTTGGGAAGTGTACTAATAGAATTAGTTCTTCGTAATGAAATTATTAAAGGATGTTTTTGTAAGTAAAACATTTTATCAACAAACAAAAAAAGTTAAAAAGAAAATGTATCTTTTCTTGGACGTGGCAGCCTGGCAGGCGGCCTAAATTCAACGTACTTACTCTGATTATTAGTTAGCTATAATGATCATTAAATATTCAATTTCCCTTTAGTAAAATCCTATCTTTGAGATATAATGAGTGAGAGAGAGAGAAAGAGTAAATTCTTGTTCTTTTCCCATGTTATAATCATGGTAGTTAAATGCATTTACAGTAGTAATTAAATACTAACTGATTGTTATCTAAATCTTAATAATGACAAATCTCTGACCTAATTAAACCCATGATTTTTCAAAACCGACATTACTGTCTAACATCATCACTCCAATACTTGATAAAAAAAAATTGGGTTGGACATCTCTATTAGTCTATTACCAAGAAAAAAAGGTTGAATCGACCGTATGATTTTTTTGTTGTTAATTAATGAATTTGAAAGAGCTATGATTACAATAGAATGTATAAATCATTTAACTTTAGGCGAACTTTTTTTACTGTCTAAGTAACACCGTAAATGACTTCACAAGATAAATAAATAAACAAATTGTGGAAAAAAATATATGCGGGGAATCAGAAAAATTGGTAACGAACATGTGTTTGTGACCTCGTCCGCTCGTACGTTGCAATTCCTCATACGACAAAGAACAAAGAGAAACAGAGAAGAGAAGTTAATTGTATTGCACAGTTTTAGTAACTGAAACCGAAACAAAGACTATACATACACACATATACACATATATGTACGTTCCACTATAACCACTCAGAGTCCTTGTCTCCATGTCCGAACCATCCTTCTTAGTTATTATAATTCAACAGTTTATTTAGGAAAAAATTGTTCTATAAATTTAAATATATGAACCAATTTGGACAACGAACCATTTTACCTGATTGATTAATAAAAATAGATAGTATCTTTGATTTGTGGATTTGTTCTTTCTTTCCATGTTTTGTTTAACAGCTTCATCTTTATGCATACAAAATATTGCCAAGGCAACTTAGGTGGTCCAATTTTCAAAATGAACCATATATATATGTACCTTCAAAATTTGCTGAGAACAAAATTATGAAGAGAAAAGACCTACAAATTCATCATGTATAAGTCTCGTTTTGTTTTGTATGAATTGGCACTACTCTGTAGTAGTTTGTGCCTTTTATCATGCATTCATCTTACCCTCTCGTTCTATTAATTTTTTCCCCCTTACCCTTTCTTTTTAATTGTACTTTCTTTAACCAAGATTTTAGGTGATCCAAGATTATCTATTGTGTAGTTTGTTTACACGCTAAGTTTATTCTAAAATTTATGGAGATTTAAAAATAATTAGTGTCTTTCAAAACACGAATTTTTAATAGTGATGGCGGTGAAAAAGGTCTAATGTTACATTGGTTGATATATCTTCTTGCTTAAAAAAACTTGTTACACATGGTTGATTCTTGAATAATATTACTGTAAAATAAAAGTAACATCGAAAATAGTTCAAATGGGTCCTCGTTAATTTAGATTTCTTTTTATGTAATGATAACAATAACATACAAATCATACAAATAAGTGTGTGAAAAAGAGAAAATGAGCTAGAGAGAATGATGAGAAGGTATGGAGAGGTATGTACTGTAGACTGCACACACTTTTGAAGTGCACGTTTGTGTTGTGTCGCTGTCCTTCACCAAACTCCGTTTCAAACCTAACCAAAAACCATATAAATCGGTTGTCACGTGATTAACCAACGGTTTTATTTTGTAACTCGATCCATCCTTCCCAACCTTACCGTACCGGTTATTTCCAACCAATGATGACTAGTTGGGTTTCAAAATTTGGATATAAAACCAAGTGTATGATAAAAGCCCAGCCCACCAAGTGAGATCGAACCCGGTTAATATTCTCTATAAACATTTATAATAGGCCTAGCTATTTGGGCCTGTAAAAGGTATTGCCAAGGTTGGTTTATATTTTGATAAACTTTTCCACTAGTTAACCTATATTTAACCCTAGCCCAATTTAGTTTTAATTTTTTTAAAAAAATTAAATATTTATAATAATATTAAAAAAACTTGTTAAAAGGAAATTTCACCGTTAAAAAAACATTTCATGCAAAAAAAAAGAAGAAGCATAATCTAATCACATACGAGTTACCGATTTCCGTTACTTATTTTCTGAGTTCTTATAGGGAAAATCATAATGATTATAGTCTAAATTAAACCAAATAATGATTATATAAGGTTTTCATTCACAGTTTCACACGAGTCACGACCATTATATATGGGAGCTCAGCTGAGGGGACTATATAACTCACATAAACCGAACTCAATATATATATATTTTTTTTTATAACCGAATCAATCTTACAAAACTGAACTAAACTCAATTTTTATTTCGTTTCATCAAATTTCATCTGTCATTGTCATCAATAACAGCTAAACCAAATACTAATTAAAGTCTAGAATCAATATTGCTAATGACCCTGCTTACTGGTTACATACTGTTTGAAGATACAGATCATCCTTCAAAAGTCTAAACAGTGATTTTCTATCGACAAGACATGCAAGAAATCCAAAAACTAAAATAGTAACAAACAAATAGATATATAACTAGATGCAAAATTGACAACCATTTTCTCAGTTGCCAACCAAAGTGACATATCTTACCTTCCTCAGTTCCTGAGTCTTTGATATTTCCCCCGAAAAAGTTTTCTGACCTTTAAAGTTGGTATAAAGACATGCAATCAGTGAAGCAGACCTATTTCTGTATTATGACATTTCACATTGTTGACAAAAAAAAAAAAAGACATTTCACATTTTCGGGAGTTTTTTTTTTTTTTTTTAATTTATTAGCATCCTTTCCATTTTTACATCCAAAAAGAAAAGATTGATGCATATAAATAATCAAATTAGATCGAGTTTCCGAGATCGACTTCTTAGCTTTATAGTTTATACACATCAATATATTGGAGACTTTCTATCATTCTATGGGCCTATCTAGAATTGTCAAACCTATTCTTGTATACAGTACTAGATACTATATTTATTGATTGAAAAATGGGTTCGTAAGCTTATAGAGAAATATCATGAGATTCTACGTTATTGACTCTAGTCTCTACTTTGGTTTGTGCTACTCGTTTCATAAACGTGAGAGTCGTAGAAGAGTTACGCAAAATGCTATTCTTTAGGGAAAGATTCGCCATACTGTTGGTCGCGCTGATGAGGGAAAATGTATTGAATTTATCCTATCCCATATATAGTAATTCCAATCAGATTAAACAAGATTTGTTCAATACTTGATAGTCTCATATTCTAATTCATTCAAATTCAAGTACGACTGCTAACTGTATATTTGGGAACAGTTGATACAATTTGAAACTTAAAGGCTATAGATCAAAATTTCATAATGATTTTAAAGAGAATCCATATGGAAAAGAATAAGACTACACTCGAAGAAAGAGACAAAAAGGCCGCTGGTTTTACTCTTTTCTATACGTACCCACCGGAATTAGCCCTAATCCTAATAGAGTAATATTCTTTTCTTATCTTTCGTTTTCAAAATTTCAAGTCAAACTCTATAATATGCATGAACATGATTTCCTCTTCCTGTTGCGCCCTAGTTGAAATAAATAAAGTTATAAAAATCCTTGGAATGCTATACATTGATGCATTATCAAATAACTAAATTCAATAGAAAAAAGGTAACGAAAGGGAAGAAAAAAATTAAGCAAAGGAGTTTTAACGGAACCATGTGTGAAGAATCCAACCTCAACGAGAAGTGGTCAAAGATAGTTTTACCTTCTTTTCTAGAAGCACTACAAAATAGCATAGATACATGCAACTAGAAAAAGGTTTTAAAAAAATCCAATGAGCGCAAGGTATAGGGGATTAGGGGTGTAAAATGACTAGATGTTAAAGGGCTAAAAAAGAAAGCTCTTTGCACCCTTGACAAAAAAAGAAAAAAAAAAAAAGCTCAAAAATTCCGTGATTGGATCGTTGGCTCCCAATTGGTCTCTCTTTGCTGTCTTTTCAAAAGAATCTTCTCATCATTTTTCTATAAACAGAAAAAATAATATAATTTGAATTTCTCTATCTAATAATATATTTTATACGAATCCACTCCAAAGTCCAAACGTATTCCATACAGTATAACTTAATTTCTTGTCAATATACATACACACATATATTCATGTGATAACAAGTGGCGGTACAGTGTTGGTACATATATAGAAAGGACCTGTATATATTGCTGAATATGAAGGTTTGGTAAAGTGTTTTCTTTTTCTATGGGAGTTGATTTTTTAAGTAGAAAAAATGCCGGAACATATCCAGATATCGTATATTTGTGTGGTTTAGGATGGAAACAAGGTCATTTTCATAAATACATATATGGTATTATCATAACTTTTAGAAAGTATTGTAACGTTTTCCATCTCTAAGTGCATTTCCTTTTCAAATAATTACAATTTTATGTGTAACAGAAAACAGGTAGCTGATAATTCCGTATCTACTAATTATTTGCCAAATAACAATCAAACAAAAACCAATTGCAAAGTATATGAAATGAACGTTTAATCCAAATCCCTTATTGTGATAGACATTAGTGATTGCGCTCAACACGTTTGTGTTGCTATGGAAATGAGTTTCGCTTTGTCACTACGACCGGGTTATTTAACTTAATAAAATTAAAAGGTTACATAGTGGAGTAAACAAACTTTAAACAAAAAGAAATTATTTGAACTGCGTTAAAACCAGTTAAATTATTACGTACTTTTTAACTCACTAAATATCAATTGACCACATTTATTTCGCATTGACCATATTAAATTGTTCCCATGTATGTTTGTTGTTCCACACCAACTAAATTACTTAATCCGCCGCATATATTCGAATTTGTAGTTGTTATATACTCCACTATTGTCTTTGATATATAGATATAAATATAATACCGTATTACCGTATAAGAAACAAGACAACAATTGTCATTTTTATAAAATGTGAATGCCTTATTGTAAATGGAAATGTTTATACTCTACGGAAAGAGAAAGATAAATAGATTTTTAATGAGTTAATATCATTCGTTTTTCTTCACATGCATCAACGTAGGCATATTTTTTGTGTTTATTACAAAAAGGCATATGTTTAACAGATAAACTATGGAGATCGCTAGAGGGGGCGGGCGCGGCGATAATCTAAACTAACTTTAAAAGTTGGAGCAATAATTTAGCGTTAGATCAACAATCTTTAAAGACTAAAAGTACACAATTTCCGCAACTTAAATTATATAAATGTAAATGATTGTGTGTACCGTGGACTGTACTTTTTACTGTATAGAGAAAGTTAAGACAAAAACAAAACATAAAAGTTGAGCACAGGCGAAACAGATAAAATGGGCTAATAGTCTTTCCCTCACATGGCCTTGGTCGGATCGAATATTTTATTTCATTGTAAAATTTTTATCTATCGTACTTATATATGAAAACTCAAAATTATTGCTTTATTAAGTACATTAATGTAATAAATATATTGCATGTTTTGTATTTCTGCATTATTTATCTGCTAGTTAAGTGACTAATAAATTGACAATGAATGTTATTTTTTCCATAAGTAGAAAACTCAAATCTAACTCGAATGAGTAAAAAAGTAAAAAGCCATGAGAGAAAAGCAGAAGAAACAAACCATAGTAAATATATTCGTTAACCAAAAAAAAAAAAAAATGATACGTTGAAGTTTTTCGTTTTCATTTTTCGGCCAAGTAATCCTCTCAAATAATAAAATTAAATCACTACGGAGATTATAACCTTTTTTTTTTTTGACGTAGTGGATTATAAACCTTGTTATATTATTAGTAATTATATCGTGACGAGACAAAAATTTTGTATGATATGAGAAAGATTTATGCTTTATTACCAATGTTTTGATACTAAAAATTCAGCACATCAACTTCTTCAATAAAATAAGGATTTTCAAAAGATGTTAGCATAAACTTCGACCTTGANAAAAAAAAAAAAAAAAAAAAAAAAAAAAAAAAAAAAAAAAAAAGTTAGCATAAACTTCGATAGTAAAAAAACGGACTTTACAGAGAAAGGTGACAATATTCGAATCTAAACCCTAAAGCACTGAATGCAAATCACTTTCTCTCTTTTCACATGAACCCAATTGTTCACTTGTCTTATTTATATTTACAGTTTTGAAACTCGGATTCGAACCCGGGATGACTCGGTGGAACGACTCACCCACCTTTGACCGCCATCTCCTTCGATCGTCTGACTCGACTCAGTGAGTAGTAGTAACTCGCCAAGTGGTAATTCCCAAATATAATTAAATATAAAAATTAAAAAGACCCGGTTAAAAATTAGTACCACCCGACTCGGTGGTAACTCAGCTGAGTCAATGACGATTTATTCAAAAATTCGCCTTTCTTCTGTACGGCGATTAAACTCGTTCCGAGTCAAACCGGGTCAGAGACAACAATCTTGACCGTCTGATCTTACTCGATCACCAGATAGCTTTCTCGGGGACGCCGTGAAGCAACGGCCGAGATTCAATCAACAGATCTAGCTTGCTTTTGATTCCTCCGTGACATTTCTGAAGATCATCGGGACAAGTAAACCGGTTTGACCGAGACGAATCGGACTGGGAGATAAACCGAATCGCCTCTTCGAAAACCGATTCTTCACAAGGAATAACCAACGGTCCTTGGTTAGCGAAACCGAACTCTTCCTCAGCTTGAACCAGAAGATTGCTTAAGATCGGATGGTTCAGGTACGACGCGCGCACCACAAATCTCCTGCAACCGCTACCAACACATACTGCCACGTGTCCAGATGGAACATCCGACGGTACACAACGGCTGACCGAAGATAACCGCGCTTTGTTACGCCATCGCCGGAGCATTTGCCTGAGTCTCACAATGTGACGGATCTTGCTGCATTTTACAAGACTTCCGGCCATTTTTTTTCCACGACTAGAGTCAAAATTAACTTTGAAAGTGCAGAATCGTTTTCTCGAGAAAGCGAGAGAAAATGTTCAGGTGGAGGAGGGATTTGAGAGTTTTGGGAGAGACCAAGTTTATATAGTAAAGGGAATATAACAATGCCACCAGCTTTTTGAGATAATTACGAAATTGTCTTCTCTGTTTTTTACGAATTATTAGTGATTGATTTTTAATTTATGGTATATTTATCCTTATGTTAATTATTGTGGTTCGTATTGAAAGTCTTGGTTTTAATAATTGTGTTAATGAACGCATTATGGAAAGAATAAAACTTGGACCTCAGATTATATCAGATTCGTGTTTTGACGTATGTATTACTTTTTATTGACAATACGTACACATTTTATAAATTAAAACAGTAAAACTGACAAGACATTTAAGTTTGTTGACAAAACTAAAGTCTTTTAAATATGTGGACAAAACAAGAGATTTAAATGTGAATAGTCATTCAAAAATTTTTGGCAAGATAAAAACCCTAATCTAAATTCTTAAACTTTTTTACTTTTATTAAGTAAGTTCTTAAATAATACCCACCACATGGGTAGCTAGAAAAAAAGAGGAAATAATGTAAACTTATTTATTAAAATTACTGATTAATGATAAACAAAACATACTATCAAATTGTATAATTAAGCTTCCGTCACCACTAGCAGTTAAATGTTAACCGAAGATGCTTTTGTATCCTGAACAACTTAATTTTATTTTCCAGAAATATATGTTTCGACGTACCAAAACACTTATTTTTTTGTAGTTTTGGAAATGTGTCCATGCCCCCATGTGCGACGATTCGATGCCCCATCTCCAATTTTTTTTTTTCATCTGGCTTTTGAAAAATATTCTAACAACAAGAAGCAGCCAAAATAGAATTTTTTTTTTTTTTTAGAAAAAGCAGCCAAAACAATATGTACTTTATAAAACTAATCATTATACATCTTGAAATTTAATGTGAATCATAAAACAATGAACTCCATACGCAATTGTTACTCTCGGTCTAATATGATGCGCATATCTCTCCAAATTCGGTCTAGTCAAGATTATTTGTTTTAGTTGACACACTTTATATACGCTAGAGAACCAATTCTACCTCTGTTTCAGCTAGTTCTTGAAACCTAATAATTAAACCTTTAATCAATACGCATATACACACTTCTCTTACCGGTTTACTTGTATAGTTGTATACACATATTTTTTTATATATTATGGTAAACATTTTCAACAAAAGTAAATGCTTGAAGGCTCTAACTACAGTAATATAATGGTAAATATGCGGAAATAAATATAAACAAATATTTTATAGGTGGGTCAATCAAGTGCATGATATGGAGGGTAGGGTGCATCCCCCTCATGCGGTACGTACATACCCCACTTGTTGGATTTAAGGATCTTCCAATCTCTTTTCATTTCTTCTTCCTATAACCAAATCTTCTTTGCTTCTGCATATTTCATTATTGCTTACAATTTCAATAATTGCATGACCAGACCAGCAGCCATCGAAATGCTATGCATCGGCATTGTACTGTCTCTTTCTGCCTTCATTCACTATCTTGCCTATATATAAGCTAATCACTAATTTGATTTCTACAATAAATAACAATCCAACCGTGTAGTTATTTTTGATCGCAGTCGTGATTGTACGCAAGGAGGAGTGACTCAATTAAGCCATTACCTAATGAGGATTTAGAAATTGGTAATTTTTTCGTCAACATAAAAATTTTCGTCTCTTAATCCGTGATAGCATATCAGAATATTGGCTACAAATTTGAAGGCCACAGTTACTTGAAATAAATTGTACTATCTGTCGTTCATGCAAGGGCGAGAGACAGTCCCCTACAAATCTATATCAATAATCAGATAGATATTTTAATATATCACGTTAACGTAAATTAAAATCTTAGCATTTAGGGAAAATATATAAGATAAAAAAATTGAAAAAAAAAGGAAAAAAAAAAAGAAGATCAAAAGATTATTGACCATCAAAGTTTGTAAGTCATGCTATTAGGGATATCACTAAATTCGATCTCATTTGATTTTTTTGTAATTATTATAACATATATTGTTTTCTTACAGCTGCGATCTCATTTGATTTTGATCCTTGTTTAGTATGATTTGAGATACGGCTCAATGTCCTATATTGTACGGAATTCAAATCTTGAACCTCTAATACCCGGAGATCTAATGAGGTGAGTTTTTATCGAACATCTAATGAGGTGAGTTTTTATCGAACACTCCACATGTCACTATAACCAGACTCTAATTTGCTATTGTACAACAAACACTTCACATGTTCGGAAGAAAAGTAATATCCTCGATAAAAAGAAATCAGAAACGCTTTGCTTAATGACGGATGAACCAAAAAGAAAACTCATCTATGATCTATGGGCCTATGGCGTATTTGGAGATGACACATGGACACTAGAAGGTGTTTTGTTAGCCTTTCTGGTCGAAGAATAGTCAGCAGTCGAGGCATCCTCTGACTCTGTCCGAGGGTTTACGCATAAATAAGAAATATATAAAATCAATAAAGAGAAAATTATGGAAAAAAACAAAAACAAAAAAAGAGAAGAAAGGAAACACTGCGCTTAGCTGTACCTACGGACCGTTACGGACCCACGGGACGTCTCCGTCATTCTGCTTTATTTTTGTTCTACATTTTAAATATACTTTATATTTAATATTTTTTATATTTTGATTTTCCTTAAAACAATTATCGCCTTAAGTATATCTTAATTTGTTTGCATTATGAGCAGGTGATTAGCCATGAGCAGAGGGGATGAACCTCATTAAAACTTTAATTTTAGTCTTCCTAGCTCTATCTATCTTCCAAGTTAGGAAATAACTAATTATAGCTTTCACGGACCATTAGGCATTGATTGATATCATGGAGTATAAAATAAAACTGAGTTCTTTTCCTACCCTACAAAACAGAATCTAGAAAAGTAAAAAAAAACGATTGTAAAAATTAGAACGTAATGTCGTGGCACAAATATGAAATAACTAATGAGTTCAATTATGTAAGAAAGAAGAGAGACTTACACAGTTAACAGTTTGCAGGTGCGTACTTCATTCAACCTTAATGCATACTAGTACTACGGATTAAAAGCGTGAATAAAGGGGAAGACATTAATTAGTACTAATTAAGTGGTCGTGTGTGTGGTCATAGCTGGCACATGCCATGTTTGTGTCAAGTAAAAGTCATTAAGAGACATACTAATCACTAAGACACTAATCAGGATTATGCTTTGTATTTAGGCAAATGTCTTTTCGGCGTCTTCTGACAACTTGTAAGGTTTCGCCACGTCTCCATCGCGATCCCTAATTATTTGTCTCAAAGATAAGAAACCGAGTTTCTTTTTTTGTTATTTGTGTAACACTAGATTTGATTACATCACGGGGGTAGAATGGAAACAAAACAGTCCAAAAGTTAAGAAGACAATTTATGTTCTACTCAAAAGAAGAAATTAGAAAAGCAGAGGACACAGCCTTGCATTGCAATAGTACAAAAATAAAGTTTTATAGAATTTTCGTTTATATATAATTGATTGCTGAGTAAAGGAATACATATAAGCCGTCTGACGAATGAAGTTTTCTGATAGTATATACTAATAACCAGGAATTATGGACTTTGTCGCGTAGTTTCTCTATTAATATTTAATCATGACTTTAGAAAGTACTGTCATTTAAAAAAAAAATATTAAACAGAAATTTTTTAAATAAACAAAAAATTGTGATATAAAGAAATAAATTGATCCTCCGGATGCAAAAAAATTACAATGGTTAACGATCATATAAGTATTTGATATAGGATAATCTTTTTCGGTGGTCTAATTTGTTTCAGTAGATTAGTCGTTTTCTTATTATAATTATTAAATTGTGTAACACTGTATGTGATTACGGGTCGAAGAATGGAAAGAATACAGGCCAAAATATAAAACATGAGTATATTAAAAAATTATACAACTAATAAACTAAAAGAAATAGAAAAGCATAGGACACACTGATACAGCCTTGCTTTTTTTTTTTCTTTTTTTTTTTTAGGGCAAACCTGACACAGCTTTGCATTGTGATTTCCTACCAAAAAAAAGCCTGATTATACAAACAAGGATTTCCAGAAATGATGTTTGGACTGGAGGAATAAAGTCGGCACTGACGTTTGTGATTTTTAAAAATAATTAATGACATTTAATAAAATAAAATGAGTTAGCTACTCAGGACAAATATAAACAAAATAAATTTGATCTTCCAGTTATGTGCAAGGAAAAACAATAATTTAATCGACGATATATAATTTGTTTCATTATCCCAACTGTGTAATTTAAAGAAAAAAAAAATATTTTCTTGTGATAATACAAAATCGTTAATAAAAATAATTTTCTTAACCTAAAATTTTCTTAAACTATTAATTTAAATTTTGAATTTTTTTATTTTTTTTTTTGGACATCAATGTAAACTAAGTATAAACATTTGTTATCTGCTAAGAGTGGATGTACACTACACGAAACACGCTGGATAACGTCGGTATAATAACGTCAATTAG
>OVBW01000349.1:0-24839 GCA_900406355.1 Erysimum pusillum | reverse complement strand
AAGTGAAAAATTAATAGAAACCAGTGTTACACAACCAGCTATTCTTACGGTAAGCACAGGGATATCACGAATTTTACATTTGTACGGCATAAAGCCATCTAAAGTGGCGGGTCATAGCTTAGGACAATTCTCTGCACTGGTAGAAGCAGGGTCTTTACAATTTTCGGATGCTTTATCCATTGTACGGAAGCGTGGCCAGCTGATGAGTAATGTAAAGCAAGAGGGATGTATGTTAGGGATTGTGTCGAACACATATCAAACATTATTTGAAGTTGTAGAGGAATCTAAACAATATGAAATTGATATCGCTGCCTATAATTCCCCTACACAGGTTGTATTTTCTGGTGAGAGTAAGAGCATTCTTAAATTTCAAAAGGTACTAGATCAGAAAAATGGTATAAAAACTAAAATACTCTCAACTAGTCATGCATTTCACTCACGTTTAATGGGAGAAATGGTTCTTGAGTTTAAGGAGTATTTAAATTTATTTTCGCTAAAAAGTGCTCAAATACCAATTGTTTTAAACTGTTCAGGGAAACCAAATATAGATAGAATCAATATTTTACAAGATATAGAAAGACAATGCGTAGATCCAGTTATGTGGCAAGACACTATCTACACTTTATTGAATAATGGTACGAAACACTTTATAGAAGTAGGTCCCAGAAATACTTTAACCAAGTTATGTCACTCCTTTAAGCAGAACATATCTGTATCCTCTACAGAAACACCGATGTATTTAAAAAGAAGTCTTACTACAATAGAGAAAGAATTTAAGGAGGAATGGGTCTATGTTTAATGGAAACGAAGTGGCATTAGTTATCGGAGGATCACGAGGCATTGGTAAAGCAATAACAATGGACCTAGCCAATCAGGGCTTAATTGTTTACTTTACGTTTCAAAGTAATCAAAAATCAGCAAATGAAATAGCAAATACTATAGGTGAAAAAGGTGGACAAGCGTTTCCTATGCATGTAGATATTACAAATGAAGACTCTATTCATAAATTGTTTCAACACATACGCTCAAAGGAAAAAAGAATAGATATTTTAGTAAATAATGCAGGAGTTATAAATGATGGATTTGCTGCAATGATGAGCGAGGAAAAGTGGGATCATGTGGTTGATTTAAATTTAAAAGGAACATTTCTTTGTTGCCGGCAAGCATTAAGAATAATGATGAGACAGAAAAGAGGTTCTATTGTAAATATTACGTCGACAAGTGGAATAACGGGTGCAAGAGGTCAATGTAATTACTCTGCCTCAAAGGGTGGGGTTATTTCCTTAACCAAGACTTTAGCNTGTTGCACCTGGTTTTATACAAACAGATATGACAAAAGGAATGGATCAACAGACTTTAAAAAGGATGTTAGAACTGGTGCCGCTTGGCAGAATTGGAGATCCTAAAGAGGTAGCACATTTAACAACATTTTTATCCTCTAACTATGCGAGTTATATAACCGGGAAAGTTTTTACAGTGGATGGTGGATTAGTTAATGGCTAAACAATAGATGATTTAATGACGAATCTTGAGTTAAACAAGGAAAAGGGGAAAACAGATGTTTACGTATGTAGAAACAAAAATTATTGCTGAAAAAAGAAAACAATTAACTACTAGAATTAAAGAAATTATTACTGAGAGATTAGATTTAGAAATCGAACCGCATTTCATTACTGATGATCAGCCATTATTCGGAAGAGGCTTAGGGGTTGACTCCTTGGATGCATTAGAGCTATTTCTGGCAATTGAAGAGGAATTTGGCGTTGCGGTATATGACGAGAATATGGCAGTACTGGGTTCTATTAATAAAATTGCCGATTTTATTGAAGAAAATAGGGAGGATGATGTGCAGTGAGACCGATATTAAATGCAGATCAAATCCGAAATATCTTACCGCATAAATGGCCATTCCTTTTCTTAGATAAAGTTATTCAACTTGAGCCAGGAAAGAGTGGAATTGGTATTAAAAATGTAACAGTAAGTGAACCTTTTTTTGAAGGGCACTTTCCAAATGAATCAATTATGCCTGGAGTGTTAATTATTGAAGCTTTGGCACAGATGACGGCTGTTGTTTATGTTACAGGGGAACTAGCAAAAATAGATACACTTGGTGCATGTTCACCTAAAATAGATCCGAGTTCATATGTGGGTTATTTAGTTTCTGTACGTAATATGAAATTTTTAAAACCTGTAGTACCAGGAGACCAGCTAGAATTACATGTCCAAATTGGAAGGTCTCTTGGATTAATCTCACAAGTGGAAATTACGGCTTATGTAGATAAAAAGAAAGTTGCTACTGGTAGTATCCAAGTTTCTAAAAGAGTTGAGGAAATATGATCCATGGTATGGATGTTCAAGTTCGTGAGTGTACAGAGGCAGATAGTGAGAAGTTAGCTCACTTTTATAATAAATATCAGTATGGTCCCATTAAATATGGGTATCCCTTAAATACGCAAGACATCAAGCAATTATTTCGAGAGCGGAAGATACAGTTATATTTAATTGCTGAATATGAAAATGAAATTATAGCCAGCTTATTATTTTCCAGTTTATCAGGTCAAAGAGCAGCAACTCCAGATGGAACCTGGGCAGGATTCTTTTTAATCCACCCAGAATTTCGTTCGGGAAATATACCAGATAAATTATTTGCTTATGCGATTAAAAATCTTATCCAACAAGATATTAAGTATATTGATACAGAAGTGAATCCGGAAGATAAAGTAGCCATGGCACTCTATAAAAGAGTGGGGTTATATCAAACAAGTAGGTCGTATATAGACTATGATGGCTACTTAAATTTAAGGAGCTATTTACCTTATGTTATTACTTATCTGTTAGAGGCATTTGAACCAATTATTTCAAAAAGTGACCAAGAGATATGGCTATCTAGAGGTTGGAAAACAGTTAGGGGATTGAAATCCCTACGTTCTATTCAGAGTAACGCCATAACAAGAAATGGAATTGAAGTTGTAAAGTATGCTATTAATCTTGGAGCAAAAGATGTAAATTGTTGGGTTGATATAAAAAGTGAAAAAATTACTGAGGTAGAAACCGAACAAGTACGATTCACTAGTTATATTTTAGAAGGAAACAATTTAATTGTTGGAGAGAAGATTCGTATCTGTTATGTATATGAACACCATTTTCCAAATCCTATTGAAACTAGTATTAAATCGACGATAGGGAACGATTACTTAATTGATTTCAAGAAAATTTTTTATCCAAATAAAAAGTACGAGTGGGAAGAAGTTATAACAGTAAATAAGAAAATTGAGGGAGAGCTTGTTACAAAGTTAAAAGCAAAAGAACTAGAACTAATTGTTCATTTTGGAGTAACCATAGCAAAACCGTTAGAAATAAATGTTGCTAATTATCCTAAGTTAATTAATGGAAAAGAATCTGCATGTATCGTTAATATAAAAAATAATTCTTTAGATAGATTAATTTACAAACTACTTATTCAACAAGGAAACTCGAAAATACTAGATTTCAAACTGCTAGAAAAACACCAAATCTGTATCATAGAACCGGGTGAAATAAAGAATCATCCTATTTTATTGAATCCTAAAAAAATTGGTATCACTAATATGACACTTACGGCTGTTAGTCATCAAAATAAAAATATTGGGGAATTAAAGACAATAATTCCGATTCATGCGTATGGGAAAAATCCTGTTTATGAAACAAAAGAATACTTAGTTCTAGAAAATATGTATATAACTGTACAAATAAGTAAAAGTACTGGTTGTTTATATATATATGACCTTAGAAAGCAACAATTATTGGCAAAAGAAGCATGGCCAGATCTAGATTATCCATTTTTAAATGCAGTAAAAGAACCGAAAGTAAATGAGCTGTCATGGGAAATAAAATCTGATTCATGTTTTGAAATTATTCATGAGGCCACAAAATTAAAGAGAAGCATTTGTTTTTTGTCAGATAAGATAGTTCAAATAAATGATTTCGCACAGGAAGGGAAATATATAAAGATATATCCTTGGTGCATGTTATATGATGCGAAGATGACGGTACCATTAAAGAGTGGGTTAGTTTCTAAACCTATGGTATATGGTGAGTATCCATATGCACTACATGACTATGAATTTGTAAATCAATTCGATCTACCTAGTCATCCAAACATGTATGAGCGAAATTATACATTGTTTGAATCACAAAATATTAATATTGGATTTATATGGAAAGGAAATATAGAGCGTATCCTATTTGGATTAAGGTGGATGCCAGCGGTAATATTTAAACGGAGTGAAAAAGAAAAATGTATAACAAAAACTCACTATTATACTTTATGTTCTCATGATAGCAAAGATGAAGTGGAAGAAATCTATAACGATATTACTAATCATACATCCAAATTTATATCTAATAAGATTCCGTACTCAATTGAGACTGACCAATTTCATATTATAAATGAAAACGGGGAATTTCATATTCATGGAAGTCTAAAAAACTTATTTTCTTCCATATTAAAGGGGAAATTAACATTGTTTTTCCCTCAGACATCTTACGAACAACAATTGTTTATACAAGACATAGAATCTATAAGCAATTTTAATTTTGAATTTAGTGGAAAGGTCAATTGGTCAAAAGCACATTATGCCGTACTCACGTATCAAGATGAATTAAATAGAAATGCGATAACTAAAAAAATATATCTATTCCTTAAAGGAAGAAATAAATTAACATATAGCGAAAAAAAACAAGAATATCTAGTTCAAAATAATGTACTAAATTTAAAGATTAAAGTAAACCAAAGTAGTAAAATAACAGAATTTATGTATAAAGATAAAGAGATTTTAAAAGAAAACTCAGTATTAAGTTCTTATAATTTTTTACCCGGTGTAATGATACCAACAGCTAATTCTTATACCCCAGATTGTAGGAAAGATTTGAGCATTAATTCAATATATCTCAATAAAAGTAATCAATCAGTAGTAGCGACGGAAAATACATATAAGGAATTTATTAATCGGATTTTCTGTCAATCTGACGAGTGGAAAGTTGAATATACAACTGTATATGATCTACCTGTCTTACAAATACAATTGAAAAGTCTACAGAAAGATAAAATGAAAACTAGTGTCTTTCACTTATTCTGGGAGAAAAAAGGAAAAACAAAAATTAAAAAGATGTATTATTGGCAGAATGGAGAGCAAAACACGTTAATACCAAATGGCAAACAAAGAAAGATTTATTTAGATAATAAGATAATTCTCGAATTATCTAATGGGTTATTTGTATCTATTTTAGCATTATCACATAGTACAAAATGTTTTATATACGAATGGCCCAAAAAAGGGATGCAAATCGGAATATATGGTAATCAGAATGAATTTAATGATGGAGATATTCGCTTTAATATTGCAGTTGGAGAAACTTTACTTGATAGTGAATACTTTTCGCAAATTTTAGTAGAGGGGAATAAGACATGAAAGTATTGTTTATTGCACCTAGTCATTTTAGCATTGGTGAGTTGCATAATGCCTTATGTCTAGCTAAACAAATTCAAAAAGATGGGGAAGTTTATTTTTTAACAAGCGAAAAATTCTCATGGTATGCCAGTAAAATTGTAGCCAATGTTACATCACTAACAAAGGGGCTAAGACAAAAAGAGGTTATAAAACAAATCACTAATTCATTTCAACCTGATGCTATTGTTTTAGCTGATTACCATAATTTATTTTTAGAGTCTCCAATTATTGATCTTGATTATCTATTAAACCTACACATACCTTGTTTCTCTATTGATTCTTTGGCTTGGGGTAGTGAGGATAGATTATTAGAAAATAAACTTTTTAAAAACGCAAACTACAATAGCTTAAAGAAAAGGTCATTGATAAAACTACCTAAAATTCCGTCTCAATTTAAGTTAATTAGAACGTGCCCAGTAAATAGTTATAAAGAAGATAATGAGAAGATTATTTCCGTCAAGTTGTATAAAGAGGCTTTACAAGTAGATGAAGAAAGAAAAATGAGAATACGAGCACAACTTGGTTGTAGAGAGCAAGATAAATTAATTATGATTGCGAAATCATCATGGGCCAACCTATTAGTAAAAATGAGGCTCATGGAGAAGAAACAGTACAATGATGCAAGGTTTAGCTATGAATATATATTACAAGAACTATTAAGTCTATATCTTCAGGACTTTCCAAGCGATACATGTATTAAATTAATTGGGGTTTCAGATGAGACTAAATTTGTTTCTATGAAAAATGGAGGGAAAATAGAATTTGTTTCACTACCATTTCTTCATTTGGAAGAATACGAGCAACTATTATTATCGTGTGATTTATTTATCACTGATAATATAACATCTTGTTCAATGGGAAAAGCAGTATTTGGAAAAATACCTGTGATTAGCCTTGTAAATCATATGGGATATGAAGAATTAAAAGCTCAAGGATACAGCCTTAATCCTACATTAAAAAGCATTATAGAAAAATGGAATTATATAATGCCTAATGGACTTTATCCATTTCTTGTATTCCCAAATGGTTGGCATAAAGAACTAGCTCCATTGATGGAGAAAAATGATTATTTTAATTGTGTGCATACTTGTGAAATTTTTGATTTAAGGAACACCAGTAAAACGATATTCAATATGCTATATAGCAAAACTGAGATTGAAAAATTAAAGAAAATGCAACAACTATATATAGATAATGTCTGTAATTTACCGACAATAAATGATGTGATAAAGAGAGAATTGGGGGCACTTAATCATGAGTAATCAAATTAATATACAAAAAGAAAAAAATGAATCATATGATGCAGTACGTAGCGGAATAGGTGTAATAGATTTATCGGAAACAGGAAGAATTGTTGTAAAAGGGGAGGACCATGTAGAGTTCCTAGATCGTTTAGTTACGAAAGATATTATGTTTATGGAAGAAGAAACTACACTCTTTACCTTATTGTTAAAAGAAGATGGGACTGTAATCGATATAATCAATCTATTTAAAAATGAGGATTCTATTACAGTTATTACTACACCGCATAAAAAGGACACTGTACTAGCTTGGTTAGAAAATCAAAAGACGAATGGCATTGAGATTATAGATATAAGTCAAACACATTCTCTCCTTGGATTTGAAGGCCCTTATGCATGGAGATTAGCTCAACAATTTTTAGATTTCGAAATATCATCACTACCATTTCAATCATTTGTGTTAAATCAATTATTTGGAAAGGAAATTCTATTGGCAAGAACAGGTGTAACAGCAGAGTATGGTTATCAATTATTGTTTGAAAAATACTTAGAACCAATAGTGTTTGAAACCATAAATTCTTTTAAAGATGACGATATTAACTTGAAAAAAGTGGATTGGGAAACATTAGAGACGTTAATGTTAGAAATTCGACATCCATATTTTGAATTTAAACATTTAGAAGAACTAAATATTTTCGAAGCTAGTTTAGAATGGTTTATTGATTTTTATAAAGATGAATTTTATGGAAGAGACTCCTTAGAACAGCAATCGGAAGCTGGAGTAAATAAAAGAATTGTGGGATTCACGACAGGAATAGAGAGTCAAATTACAGTTAATGATGAGATTTTTATAGAAGAACAATTAATTGGTAAAGTTATTGAACTTAAAGAAAGTCCTGTATTAAATATGAGACTCGGGGTTGCTTTATTAGAGGAACCATTTGCTGTTTCAGGAATTGGATTTTATGTGAAAAATAAAGAAAATGCTTTGTATGAGGCACATACTCAGTCCTCACCATATATTCTACCTAAATCATGGTCAATCAAAATACTGTAAAGGTGATGGCATATGAACATAAATAATCAACGAATCGTCGTGACTGGCATGGGAATTATTTGTTCAAACGGAAATAGTGTAAAGGAATTTTGGGACAATATTAAATCCGGGAAATCTGGTATTAAGGTAATTCAAAATATCGATATGGCAGAAATGGTAACAGATTATGGCGGGGAGATTGAAAACCTTCAGGTAGATGATTACTTCTTTAAAGATGAAATAAAGGATATGGATCGATGTGGAAAAATAGGTGTCATGGCGGCAAGGGAAGCGGTTGAAAATGCAAAATTAAAAATAGAAAACTTTAATCCATACCGAATTGGAATATCATTAGGCACCTCTTTAGGAGGGATGTTGAGCGGAGAAGAATTTCATAATCAGTGGATCAAAGATGGCATTGAAAAAGCAGATGAAACGTTACTTTTTAAGTATCCAATCCATACTCCCTGTGACAATATTACTCGAGACTTAAAAATAAAAGGACCAAAAATGATTATTTCCAATGCATGTGCCGCTGGTACAAATTCAATTGGTTTTGCGCTGGATACAATTCGAAATAACAAAGCAGATATAATGATAACCGGTGGTGTAGATCCCTTATCTAAATTGTCAATGAGTGGTTTTAATAGTTTACAAGCACTAGCACCAACGCCACCATCGCCCTATAGCAAGAGTAATGGCGTGGTAATCGGAGAAGGTGCAGCTATTCTTGTTTTGGAATCCTTAGATCATGCGGTTGAAAGAGGTGCAAATATCCTAGCTGAAGTAGTGGATTACGATTTATCTTCAGATGCCTATCATCAGACGGCACCAGATCCGGGCGGGGAAGGTGCTTTGAGATCCATGCGAGGTGCTTTAAAGAAAGCCAATATAGATGCTAAGGAAGTAAGCTATATCAATGGACATGGTACAGGTACACCAGCAAATGATGTATCAGAGCCAAAAGCAATTCGTACATTAATTAATGAAAATAAGACACCAGTTTCTTCAACTAAATCAATGATAGGGCATATGTTAGGAGCCGCAGGGGCGGCGGAAGCAGTAACAAGTATTCTTGCTATTCAACATGGATATTTACCTCCAACTATAAACTTTGAAGTTGAAAGCCAAAAGTTTAATCTAGATTTTGTACCTAACATAGGTAGGGTAAGTGATTTGAGTTATGTACTATCAAATTCATTTGCTTTCGGTGGAAACAATGCAAGTATCTTATTCTGTAAGTACAATGAGAACCTTGAGTTATCAGCCGCAAAGGAAAAGCTAATTAAAGAAAAAAAAGTCGTAATTACTGGTGTAGGGGGACTTGCTGGGAATTCTTCAAATCTTCAAGAAATTAAAGATTGTATGTTTAAGGGAAAGAGTGGTACCTCAAAGATTAAACAGTGGAACGACAATCCTAAGTGCATACAAGCCGGAAAAATACCAGAACAAAACTATCGAAGGCTAATACATCCTAATTTATTAAGGAAGATGGATTCAATTAGCAAACATGCAGTATTGTCAGTGAAAATGGCTATAGAAAACGGGAACTTAAAGATAGATAAAAATAATAGGGACAAGATAGGAATTATTTTTGCAACTGGTACAGGACCAGTTGCAACGGTAGAATCATTTAACCGAAATATTATCCAAGAGGGTGTTAAGGCCGCCAATGCTAAATTATTTCCAAACACAGTTATGAACGCAGCAGCTGGACATATTTCATTAAACTTTAAAATAAAAGGGCCTACTTCAACTATTTCATGTGGCGGGGTTTCTGGTATTAGTGCACTATACTATGCCTATGCCATGATTCAATCTAGTGATTATGACACATTCATTGTGGTAACGGCAGATGAAGTAAATAATCCAATAATAGAGGGACACTCAAAAATAAAAAGATACTTAACAACTGAGAATATAAGTCCTTTTGATTGTAATAATAGCGGTACCATACTTGGTGAAGGGAGCGTTGCCTTTATTGTAGAAAGTGAGGAGGCAGCGTTAAAAAGAAATGGTAATATTTTAGCTGAAATTAAAGGTTTTGGGTTAACATCTGATGATAGTAAAATAGGGGACTTAAATCATCTAGGAAAGGCATGGGAGGAATCTATGCGTTTAGCAATGAAAGAGGCGATGATTTCTCCAGGAGAGATAGAATATATTTGTGCAGCTGCCAATGGTCATACATATTTTGACCGTATTGAAGAGAGAGTTATAGAACGTATATTCGGAAATGGAGCTCCTGTTAGTGCCACAAAATCTATCTTTGGGGAAACTCATGCAACTGCAGGCCTTCTTTCTCTTATTAGTGTAATATGTGCATTTGACGGTGAAATACCAGCTACGCAAAATGTAAAGAGTCATAGAGGAAGAATCGATCTTGTCACAGAAAACGCTCGTAAGACACCGGTAAGCAATGCCTTAATTAGTACATATTCTTACGGTGGTAATTATAATTCTATTGTAATAGGAAAATATTTAAATTAATTATTTATGTAGGAGGCCACTTTTATTAAGTAAGTAATGGCCCCCTGCATAATAAGCTATATAGTTTTTAAAGCTTAGGCTCTTAATTGAGCATATCAGAAAAACTATGAAGGAGCACAATGCCATGAAAGGTATCATTCTTGCAGGTGGGAGCGGTACTAGATTGTACCCCCTTACCCAAATTGTATCAAAGCAATTATTACCTATCTATGATAAACCCATGATTTATTATCCTTTATCAGTACTAATGTTGGCGGGGATAAGAGAGATACTAATTATTTCAACACCACAAGATATTAATAAATTTGAGCAAATGTTAGGTGATGGTTCAAAATATGGAATTACTCTTTCATATACTGTTCAGCCTTATCCAGAAGGTATAGCACAAGCATTTATAATCGCTGAGGAGTTTATTGGAAATGATAATGTAGCTTTAATTCTTGGCGATAATATCTTTTATGGTCATGGACTAACAGAATTACTAGAAAAGGCTGTTAAGAAGAAAAGGGGAGCTACAGTTTTTGGTTATTATGTCAATGATCCAGAGCGTTTTGGAGTAGTAGAGTTTGATTCTAAAAAGCATGTAATTAATATCATGGAAAAGCCAAAGGAACCAAAATCAAACTATGCAGTAACTGGTCTGTATTTTTATGATAAACGTGTGATAGAAATAGCAAAAACCATAAAACCGTCTAGTCGTGGAGAATTAGAGATAACAGATATAAACAAAGAATATCTTAAGATGGGAGAATTAGAAGTTGAATTATTGGGAAGAGGCTATGCATGGCTGGATACAGGCACACACGAATCATTATTAGAAGCAGCACAATTTATAGAAACGATTGAAAAAAGACAGAGTTTAAAAGTAGCCTGTTTAGAAGAAATTGCATTTAAAAAGAAATATATAACCAAGCAACAACTATTAAAAATAGCAAATTCGGTAAAGGAAAATCAATACAGCCGATATTTATTAAGGGTTGCCCATCAATAGCATTTAAATGAATGGAGAGAGAAGAATGCGTAAAATTCATACAGCATTAGATGGTGTTTTTATTATAGAGCTTGATAAATGCAGTGACAAACGTGGTTACTTCATAGAAACATATAATAAGAAAAAATTTGAACTTTTAGATTTACAGGGAGAATTTGTACAAGATAATCAATCATTATCTGTTCACACAGGCACGATACGTGGGCTGCATTATCAGTTGAATCCTAAAGCCCAAATGAAGGTAGTGAGCTGCATTTCTGGTTCTATTTACGATGTAGTGGTAGATATTCGAAAGGGATCCCCCACGTACGGGCAATGGTTCGGAACAATTTTAAGTGAGTATAATAACCGTCTACTTACCGTTCCTAAAGGGTTTGCACATGGTTTTTGTACAATAGAACCTAATACTATCGTCCAGTATAAAGTAGATGAGTATTATTCCCCTAACCATGAAGAGGGAATTCTATGGAATGATGAAACGATAGGAATATTTTGGCCAACTAATCAACCAATTTTATCAGAAAAAGATAGAAAACTGCCTAGATTAAAAGATACTAATATCAACTTTGTTTATGGAGATGATTTTAATTGAAATTATTAATAACGGGTGGGGCAGGTTTTATTGGTAGTAATTTTATTCGTTACATTTTAAAGAAATATCCTCAATACCAAATTGTAAATGTAGATTTATTAACATATGCAGGAAATTTATCTAATCTCAAGGAAATATCATCAAATCAGAATTATAAATTTATCAAAGGGGATATTTCAAATGAAATATTCATAGATAAGTTATTTAAAAAAGAGAAATTTGATTATGTATTAAATTTTGCAGCAGAATCTCACGTTGATAGAAGTATTAAAAGTCCCCATATCTTTGTTCAAACTAACATATTAGGTACACAAGCCTTATTACAATCAGCATATAAAACAAAAGTGAAAAAGTTTGTACAAATTTCTACAGATGAAGTATATGGAACATTATCTCAAACAGGTGCGTTTACAGAGCATTCAATAATAGCTCCTAATAGTCCTTATAGTGCAAGTAAAGCTAGTGCGGACTTAATGGTACGAGCGTATCATGAGACATTCGGTTTACCTATGAATATCACTCGTTGTTCCAATAATTATGGTCCCTATCAGTTCACGGAAAAATTAATACCATTAACAATAACTCATGCGTTAAATAATAAAGATATTCCTCTATACGGTGATGGATTACATATAAGAGATTGGCTTCATGTAGAGGATCACTGTGTAGCTATTGATTTAGTTCTTCATGATGGAGCAGATGGGCACATTTATAACATCGGAGGAGATAATGAATATACAAATCTAGATATTGTACAAAAAATAATCAAATTCCTAAATAAAGATCAATCGCAAATTACATTTATCTCAGATCGCTTAGGACATGATCGACGTTACGCCATGGATGCTACTAAGCTGAAAGAAGAATTAGGTTGGAAACCAAACTATCTATTCGATGCTGGACTCACTCAAACAATTAAGTGGTATATAGATAACCCTACTTGGTGGGAATGAATTTTATTAACTAAAAATTACATAAGTTAAACGAGGAATTTTAAAATGAAGATACTGATAACGGGAGTAGATGGACAACTAGGACAAACTTTAATGCAAGTACTCAGCAGAACACATCATGAGCTATATGGTGTGAATCGAACCACGTTAGATATTACAAATAAAATAAAAGTTAGCTCTTATCTTGATAGGTTAAAGCCAGATGTAATTGTACACTGTGCAGCATTTACAAATGTAGATGGGGCAGAGAAAAATAAAGGGCTGGCATATGAAGCGAATGTATTAGGTACCAAGTATATTGCTGAAGCTGCAGGGAGAATAAAATGTAAATTTGTATATATTAGTACGGATTATGTATTTGATGGCGAAAAGCATACACCATACAATCTTGAAGATCGTCCTAATCCATTAAATATATATGGAGAAACGAAATTGGCTGGAGAACATTTCGTAAAAAAATACACGAAGAAACATTTTATTATTAGAACGTCCTGGATATTTGGAAAGGGCGATGGTCACTTTATCGCTAAGATAAGAAAAATAGCAAATCTATACGGTGAAGTTCGCGTGGTATCTGACCAGTTTGGTTCACCTACCTATGCACTAGATTTAGCAAATTTTATTGCAGAGTTAATAAAGACGGATCAATACGGTTTATATCATGTGACAAACGAAGGAATATGTTCATGGCATGAGTTTGCAGTTGAATTTTTTAAAGACTTCAATACAGATATCAATATAATTCCTTTAACGACAGAAGAATTCCCGCAAGCAGTCAACCGACCTAAATATTCAGTGTTAAGCAAAGATTGCATTATCCTGAATGGTTTAAAACCATTAAGACATTGGAAAGAAGCATTAAAAGAGTATAAGGACCAACTTAATAGTAGATAATCATTTTAATTTATATAAAATTAGCAAGTAAATATAGCTTTATTCTTTTAGGGGTAGCACCACATGCCCATCAAGCTAAGATTTTAAGACACCCCCATAACGAGAATTTTACTTTTTTACAATTATTTATGAAAATTCTGCTTGTTTTTTGCATTTTTGGGGTGCTAGACTTAAAACTTCAGCAATAAGCACAGACTAAAACATCTAGTTTTCACGATATAATTCTCAGCTAAATTCGCAAAAAAGAGCTTGAATTCCCAAGCTCTTTTAAATATTACTTAATAACTTTATAACCACCATTTTTCCTGTGGAATTAAAACTGTTTCAATATCAAAGTTATTCTCAAACCATTCCTTCATCAATGTTTTATGGACCAGATATTCTGATGCAGAATGGGAAACGCCGATTAAAGACATCGAAGTATTAGAAACATAATCCATCATTTGTTTGTATCTTTGTTTACCATATTCGTTATCAATATGGCAATGGATTTCGCCAGTGATATAGGCTTGAACTCCTCTCTTTTCAGCTTCCTCCATCCAACTTACTTTGTCGCCACAACCTGCAACGATAGCAATTTTCTTTACGTTATTTATGTTCTTACCTTCAAAATCAACATATGGAATATCGAATATTTCTTTTAAGTGAGAAGTTAGCTCACTTGTACTCTTTTCTTCAATGTTACAAATTAGAACTAGGTCTTCATTATTTATAGAACTTGTTAAAAACCCATCAATAATTTCTGCATTTAATTGTTTAGCAATAGCTACACTTGTACCTAAATTGGCATGATAATCCATCGGTACATGGCATGTATAGAATGATAATTTCTTTTCTTTTATTTGTTTAATGTATTTTTCTTTTATAGGAACAAAACCTTTGCCCCATACTCCTTTTGGATCTCCACATTCCATCAATAAGGGATGGTGCATAAAAAGTAAGTCTCCGCTATTACTTTCTTCTATAAAACGTTCCAACACTTCATCTGTAGGGAAGACGGCAAGAAAAATTTTCTTTACATTTGCATCTCCTTTTAACATTAGACCATTAAATAATTCCACAAAGTCTTTTTCAAAAACTGATTTCCAGTCAAACTTTAAAGGTTCATAGACCATTGGTATGAATTGACTGAAAGCAGAATCCTTCCCAAATGATTTTATATCAAGTTCAATGTCCAGTTTAGACACTATTTCACTTAGTTTAACCATAAGATTATTCCCCCCAAAATTTTATAATTCAATACAAACGGTTAGAAAAATAAAAATTATTATATTCTTTTAAATATTTTAACATAAAAAACCCATTTTTCTTCATGAAAAAATCACTCCTGTTGTTTAAAGTGGTCCCTCCAAATTCCCTTCAAGCAAAGTTAAAATCATACCTTCAAAATGAAAAAACGCTATGCTTATTGTAAACAGTTTATAAGAAAGGATGGCGTTTTGATGAATCCTATCATTTCAAATAGATTGAATCTTTTCGCTCAAGAGCTACAATACTTTTTATCTCCAGTGGTCCTACAAGATATTGCCAAACAAGTTGGCTTTGTACAACGATCTAGTAAGTATCAAGCAAAAGAACTCATTGCCCTTTGCGTATGGCTTAGTCAAGAAATTGCTAGCACATCACTTACACAATTGTGTAGTCAGTTAGAAGTTTCCACTGGGGTACTTATGAGCTCAGAAGGACTGAATCAACGCTTTAATCCAGCAGCTGTCGCATTTCTTCGAGAAGTCTTTACTTCTCTTCTCAAACAAAAACTCTGTTCAAATCACTCACTTTCTGCACACATGATATCTACTTTCAATCGTATCCGTATTTTGGATGCAACAGTGTTTCAACTGCCTGATCATTTCGCCACTGACTATCAAGGTTCAGGTGGAAGTAGTAATACGGCAGGCGTAAAAATCCAATTGGAATATGATTTACTTAGTGGTCAATTTCTTAACGTGCAGCTTGGACCAGGAAAGAATAATGATAAAACATACGGTACCATCTGCCTTGAAACCGTAGAGACCGGCGATTTGTGTTTACGTGATCTTGGTTACTTCGATTTAGGAGACTTACAAACTATTCATGATAAAGGAGCTTACTACATCTCGCGGTTGAAGCTGAATACGCGGATTTATATCAAGAACCCTGAGCCAGAATACTTCAACAACGGCACGTTAAAAAAGCAAACAGAATACATCCAGCTTGATATGACACAAATGATGTCAGATCTAATCCCTGGTGAAACGATAGAAATTACCGAGGCATACATTGACCAAAATCAAAAACTTCCAGCACGTGTCATTATCCATCGTTTAACCGATAATCAAACGCAAACACGCCTAAAAAACCAAGCGATACGTGAAAAGAAAAAAGGCATTGTCATGAAGGATAAAAGTAAGCGTTTAATGGGGATGAATGTATATATTACGAACACGTCTTTAGAAGGAGTACCAACGAACTACGTGCACTCACTGTATTCACTTCGCTGGCAGATTGAAATTTTGTTTAAAACGTGGAAGTCATTTTTTGAAATTGATGAATGTAAAAATATTAAAAGAGAGCGCCTAGAGTGCCATTTATATGGACAACTAATTGGTATTCTCCTCTGTTCTTCTACGATGTTTCAAATGCGACAGTTTCTGCTTGAAAAAACAAATCAGGAGCTAAGTGAATACAAAGCGATTTATATGATTAAAGATTACTTTCCGTTACTTTTTCAAGCGATAGCCATTGGCACAGAACAACTTTTAAAAATTTTGCATCGTCTTTATCTATTGCTCAAAAAGAACGGTCGTAAATGTCATCGGTATAAGAAAATGACCGTCTTTGATATTCTAGGGATTGTGTATAAAACGACGGTGAAGCATAGACAAACTGCCTAGCGAAAAAATCAGATTTTAATAGGCTTCTTTAGTATGCCTACTTTTCTATCAATTGTTAGTTTTGAACCAAGGATCATTTCATATCTAGTAAATTACTTGATTAGCTTGATGGGCATGTGGTGCTACCCCATTGCCATCAACCTAAGAAAACAGTTCACCCCCAAAACGATAAATAAGCTTTTTCGTTACAAGAAATCCTAAAAATTTCGTTCTGGGGGTGTAATAAAACTTTGGGTTGATGGGCATGTGTCTGTGCCCCTAATTTAAGATGATGTCGTACTTCCTCTTAAATCAGATCCGACTATACTTATTCTAACTTTCTACCTGTTAATAAACTTTACAACAGAACCCTAATTTGCAAGCTGGCGGAACAAATCGAAATATCATGCTTTCCCATCAAATAACAAACAGCAACAGTACTTTAAATTTAATTCTTAGGATATCGCTCTTTTACAAGTTCTTCGATGTTAATAGTTTTTTTAATTTCTTCTGATGATAACCAAGGTGTATATCTTGTTCCATTCTTAGTTTGTAAGTATATCTGAAATTTTTTATTATATAGTTCTTCTTTAAGGATTGTGGTTATCTTGATTAAATCTTTAATTACAAGGGGATTATTTTCAAATTCATTACTACCGGTATTAATAATTAAATTCACCTTATATCCTCGAACATCCATATATTCCAAATTCGCATAAGTAATACCTTGTAATTCAAAACGATTGTTTTGGATTGCAATTAATCTCTCTTCTATTTTTGTATGATTTTTAATCCAATTTTCCAAATAAATGTCTATCGTATTGTTCATCGTTTTTTTCATTGTTAATAACAGCTCTTCTTTTGTTATCATTTTTTGCACATTTTTAAAAGGTCCACCTAAAGATTTTCCATTATAATCCTTAATTTCAAGTTCTGTTATCTTTTTATTATTTTTCTGGATGAGTTGAAATAGAGTATATAAACGATCTAATTCTACTGATTCAAATTGGCTAAAGTCAATCTCGTTACTCATTTGCAAAGTTAATAATAATTCATTAGTTGGTTTTCCTTCATCTGACCTTCTATCCTCTGACAAATATTGAAGAGTGTTATCAGTTTTAGTTTCCACGTACCCTAACTTTTTTATTTCTTCTAGAGTTGGTTGGAATTTCTGATATGCCTCATATGTTTTTTTTCCATATTTGTATTCATCACTTTTTATGGATGAATAGAAGAGACCATCTACCTCTACTCGAAATTGAATATTTTTATTATTCTTTACTTGCACAGTATGGTATGCATGTCCCATATTATTTTCATTTAAAGGGCTCATATGTGTTACAACAACATCGATTCCGTGTTTTTCTTTTATATATTTTTGTACCTCATCTTCATTAACTTGATTACAACCACTTAAAAATATGAAACATACTACTAGCAATATTACATTTTTCATGCTTTTCATATAAGCACTCCCTACGTAAGGTTAATTATTGAATATGCAGCACACTGCAAAGCACTCTTTCCTTAGTCGTATACTTCAACTTTTATATAGTGTGAATCTTAAATCATTTAAGTTCTTGACGTTCCCATCTATACTGCTTGGAACATTACTGTCTTAAATATATAACTTATTTGTTTCAAGGTCTTTCTCAGTTCTAAAAGCATATGGTTCATTGGGCAAATATCTAAATTGTACATTCATACCATGAGACCTATTTTACTATAAAATAATGAAAAAATACGCTATTCTTTCTGTAGAATCATAGGAAAGGATGGCGTTTTTTATGTCTGTTTCTGTGTCTAACGAATTACAACTATTTGCTCAAGAGATTCAAAGTGCCCTATCTCCAAATGCCTTACGAAATCTTGCTAGAGATGTTGGCTTTGTACAACGAACCAGTAAGTACCGAGCAAAAGATTTAGTCGCTTTATGTATATGGATGAGTCAAAATATCGCTACAACCTCTTTAGCTCAGTTATCTAGCTGTTTAGAGGCATCAACAGAAGTACTCATCAGTCCGGAAGGACTGAATCAAAGGTTTAATAGATCAGCCGTTCAATTTTTACAACACATATTGACTAACCTTCTAAATAAAAAACTAACTTCATCTATGCGAATTTCTTCTCCATACACCTCTGTTTTCAAGCGTATTCGTATTTTAGATTCAACTGCATTTCAACTTCCAGATCTTTTTTCTTTTGTTTATCCAGGTGCAGGAGGATGCAGCCATACAGCGGGAGTAAAGATACAGCTTGAGTATGATTTATTAAGTGGACAATTCCTTCATATTCATACAGGTCCAGGTAAACAACATGATCGAACCTACGGTTCTTTGTGTGTCCCAACTGTGGCAGCGAATGATCTATGTATCCGAGATTTAGGGTATTTTCATTTGAAAGATCTTCAATATATACAAGATAAAAAGGCTTACTATATCTCTCGTATCAAATCGAATACACGTATTTATCAAAAAAATCCCAATCCTGATTATTTTCAAGATGGCAGAATCAAGAAAGGTACAGAGTATATCCAAATAGATATGGAGGTTGTAATGAACTCTCTTCAACCAGGACAAACATATGAAATATCCAACGCTTATGTAGGAATGACGGATAAAGTCCCAACTCGTGTGATTATTCATCGACTAACAAAAGAACAACAACAAAAACGATTACAAGATCAAACGGTAAGAGAAAAAAAGAAAGGAATGAAGTATTCTGCTCGTAGTAAACGACTTAGCGGTATCAATGTATATATGACAAATACCCCTACAGATATTGTCCCGATGGGGCAGGTGCATGATTGGTATTCTTTACGTTGGCAAATCGAGATTTTATTTAAAACGTGGAAATCATTCTTTCATATTCATCATTGTAAAAAGATAAAACGAGAACGATTGGAATGCCATTTGTATGGAAAACTGATTGCCATTCTACTCTGTTCTTCTACCATGTTTCAAATGCGGCAATTACTTCTTATGAAAAAGAAACGAGAACTGAGTGAATATAAGGCCATATATATGATTAAAGATTACTTTCTTCTTCTTTTCCAAGCTATACAGAAAGACACCCAAGAGCTATCAAAGATTCTAATTCGCCTGTTCAACCTCCTACAGCAAAACGGGAGAAAATCTCATCGATATGAGAAGAAAACAGTCTTTGATATATTAGGTGTCGTTTACAATTGTACCATGTCTGATAATCAAGCGGCTTAATTCAAAAAAATGAAACCCGTTAGGGTTTATTTCGTATGCAAATCTTTAAATTCCTTACACATAACCTTTAGAAAAAAGAAACACTCTCTACTATAATTGACGTTGTATGAGCTTAGCTTGATAGCGATGTGGTGCTACCCCAATAAAGAAAAAGAGCTATTTAGCAAATTTTAGGAAGAGTTTCATGAATTAAGAAAAAAGATGAAAAAGGCACAAGAATTAGGGAAAGCTAATAATGAAGAATCCTACACTTATTATCTAAAAGAAATCGAACCTAATATGCAAAAAACAATTCAGTCCATTCGTGAACTAATGGTATATAACAGTAATAATGCAGAGCAGTTACAACAAGTTAATAATAACAATGCTCAAAATACAATGATAATGTTTGTAGTCCTTTCAATTTTAGCGATTATCATAGTAATATTCATCGGATATCTTATTAAGTTAACCATACGACAAGCACTATTATTATTGCAAAATGATATGAAGAAAGTAGCTGCAGGTAATTTAACAATACGTACTTCTTATAAAGCAAATAATGAGATAGGAAATATTGTACAGTCTTTTAATAGTATGTTAGATAATCTACAATAATTAATTGCAAGTGTTAAATCGACAACACATGAAGTTATTTCTTCTACAGATGGTGTTTTACAAGATACAAAGCGAGCATCTAATATTTCGAATGAGGTTGTTCAGACGATTTCTGAAGTAAAAGAAAAAATAGCAGGACAGGTAACTCGCATTCAAGAGAGTTCATCTTCAATGGATGAAATAACAATTGGTGTGCAAACAGTAGCTGAGTCTTCAGCTGTAGTTGCTGAGGTAGCAGTAACTACTACAGAAAAAATACACATTGGTAGTGATGTAATAAAGCACTCAATTCTTCAAATGAACAGTGTTCATGATGTGGTGGAGGAAACATCAAAAGTAATAGATAGACTTGTTACACGTACACAACAGATTGATACAGCTTTGGATGCAATTACTAATATTGCCGAGCAAACACTAACCTTCTTGCCTTAAATGCTGCTATTGAAGCAGCACGTGCTGGAGAGAATGGGAAAGGGTTTGCAGTGGTTGCAGCAGAAGTGAGGGATTTAGCTGAAAAGTCTAAAGAATCCGCGAATGAAATTAACCATTTAGTCAAATCTATTCAACAAGATACTCAAGACACAGTTCATGTCATGCAAAAAGGAGAACAAAAGGCAGCAGAAGGAAAGGAAGCAGCCCACCAAGCAGATCAAACATTCTCATCTATTATGAGAGATATTGACAAAATCACAAGTCAAATTCAAGAAGTCTCTGCAGCAACAGAAGAGATGTCTGCCGGTACAGAAGAAGTAAATGCGTCTCTTTCACTAGTATCTGATACTTCAACACAAATAGAAAGAGAAACAATTCAAACAGTACAATCAATTCAATTACAAGCAGTTTCAATTCAAGAAATTTCAAATCAATCTAACAAGATGAAAGAAAAGGTGAATGCATTAACAGAATTGCTTTCTAAATTTATTATTGAAGAGCAAAAAAACGAGAAATAAAATATATATAAAGAAGTACAGGTCCTTAATTAAGGACCTGTACTTCTTTATTATGACTAACTGTAAGTTGTGAAATAAATTTCTATTTTGTAAACAATTGTGAACAGAATTTTAATTTTTTGTTTTATTTATTTTTTCTGAATAATACATATTGACAAAACAATAGTAGCGATATAGAATTGGTTTTGTTCACCGGTGAACATTATGTGAGGTTTTTGTTTAGTATTATTTTTATTCATTATTTCTAACATCAAGATATTCTATCTCTTTTTTATGTAGTTTGAAAGATTATTGGCTATTTAAAATCAATAAAACGGTTTATATTGATAAAATTATTTAAAGGGATGATTGTATGACGAATGCTATAGCGGTAAGAAATGTACGAAAGTTTAGTTCTCAACCCTTATCTACTAATTGTGCTGAAATATTAAAACGTAGTAAGCATGCAATAATAGGTATTAGTCCGTTTAATAGTAGATTTTCTGATGAATATATTAATAGACTCATTGAATGGGCATTACATACTTTTGATGATGTTAGTGTTTTATTAGCTGGAAAAGAAGCTGCAAATTTACTTGAGGCTCTAGGAACACCAAAAGGTAAAGCGGAAAGAAAAGTTAGGAAAGAAGTATCTCGAAATAGAAGATCAGCTGAAAAGGCACTTAAAGAGCATGGTGGTAATGTAAATGCTATCCATACTTTTTCTGATTTTAATGACAACAATGCATATAGCTGCATGAGGGCAGAAGCAGAACATATTTTTTTAAGCGAAACTGTTTTTCGAAATGCTTGCTTAGAAATGTCACATGCAGCCATTTTAGGTAGGGCAAGGGGTACTAATATAGATATTGATCAAATATCAAATGACATGCTAAATATTGCAGTAGAATATGTAATTGCAGAACTCCCATTTTTCATTGGTGGAGCTGAAATTTTAGGAACTCAAGAAGCTGTACTTATTTATCATAAACCATGGGAGCTTGGTGAACAGATAGTTAGAAATGATTTTTCTATCAGGATGAAACCAAATCAAGGATATTTAATGGTACAAGAAATGGAAAATTTATCTTAGCAAATAGTAAGTATCCAATACAAGGGGGAAGAAATATGTCAAATACTATACAAACGGTAAATATATTAACAGAGGAATTTCAAGAAAATCCATATAAGTATTTTTCATACCTACGTCAGAATGACCCAGTACATTATGAACCTGAGATTGATAGTTATTTTATTAGCAGATATCAAGATGTCCGTAATATATTGAATGATACTGAAACATTTACAACAAAATCATTAGCTGAACGTGCTGAGCCAGTAATGCGTGGACCAGTATTAGCACAAATGCGTGGAAAAGAGCATGTTGCGAAAAGAAAAATTGTTCTAAGAAGTTTTATGGGAGATGCTTTACAAAAATTAATGCCTTTAATTAAAAAGAATGCAGAAGATTTACTATTTCCACACCTTCCAAATGGAAAGATAGATTTAATTAATGATTTTGGCAGAACATTTGCTGTTTATGTAACAATGGATATGATTGGATTAGATAAGAAAGATCATAAGAAGATAGGAGAATGGCATAGCGGTGTAGCTGACTTTATTACCAGTATAAATCAACCACCAGAGGCAAAAAAACATTCTCTTTGGTGCAGTGAACAGTTAGCTAATTATTTAGAACCAATTATTAAAGAGCGAAGATTAAACCCACAGGAAGACTTAATTTCTAAATTATGCAGTGCAAAATATGAAGGAATAGCTATGACTAATACTGATATTCTAGCATTGATTTTAAATATATTATTAGCTGCAACAGAACCTGGTGATAAGACTCTTGCTTTATTAATCTATAATTTAATTAACCAACCGAAACAACTGCAAGATGTATTAAGTGATCGTTCATTAGTACCATTAGCTATTGCAGAAACTTTACGTTACAATCCACCAGTGCAATTGATCCCACGTCAATTGTCAAAAGATACGGACATAAGTGGTATCCAACTATCCAAAGGAACTACGGTATTTTGTATGATTGGTGCAGCGAATCGTGACCCTAATGCATTTGAAAGACCTGATGAATTCAACATTTATCGTCCGGATCTTGATATTAAAAAGGCATTTAGTGGTGCTGCAAGACATCTTGCATTCGGATCAGGTATTCATAATTGCGTAGGAGCAGCGTTTGCAAAATCAGAAATTGAAATAGTTGTAAATGTAGTCTTAGATAATATGAAAAATATTAAATTAGAAGAAGATTTTCAATATGTTGAAAAAGGACTTTATACACGTGGACCTATTTCCATGCCTATTCTTTTTGATAAGTTAGTTTAAAAAAACATGGCTATTTTAGTTATTAATATAATTCAATTTTTACTAAGGGGCTAAAACCCCTTAGTTTTTCTATTTTTATGAGAAGGTCAACATATATACCTTCTAAGCTGATATAACAAAAAATTAAATACATTGTTTCCATGCTTCTAAAAATTTTGTTACAATTTGTAACTCGGAATCATTAAATTGTTGGAATAACTCACTGTAACGCTCATGTGCAATTTTGTGTAACTTTTTATGAACAATGGCTAACTGTATTCCCTTATCAGTTAAAGTATAAAAGATTTCCTTCTTATTATCTGTATTTTGATGCGTCAATAAAATTTTATTATCAATAAGAACGCGAATAGCTTTAGAGATGGTTGCTTTAGAAATATTAAGTTCCATAGATAGTAGAGTGTTATTCATTTGTTGTTTACTCTCATGAATAACCGAAACAATATGTAGTTGCGTTAGAGTCCAATTTTTATTTATATTTTCATATTCACTAACTAATTCTTTTATCATCTCTTGAGATGCATATTTTTTCTTTTCTCTTGTTATGACAAAGTCTTCAATAGCTTTTAAGGTTTGTTCATGGACAAAATTTGTCATAATAATTTCCCCTATCTAGAATTATTGTTTACCGGTTAACAATATAAAGTTTACCAGTAAACAATAATCAGGTCAACAATTTAAAAAAAGGATTTTTATGCATTGAAACTAACTCTTTAATATAATAGGACTTTATTAGGGTAAATTGTGAAAAATAGATACATTAAAGGTTCTTACATAATTAGTTAAATTTCAATTTAGCAATTGACAATTGCTAAATGAGGATATAAAATCAAAATAGTTTACCGGTAAACAAAAAATAAAATAGACAAAGAAGGGTAGAAACATTTAAATGAATAAGGGCATAAAACAGAAAATTTACGATAATTATCTACATTTGTTACATCTCAATGAACAAAAGGCAGATAAGGATATTGAGACTTTTTTTAAGCAAGCAAAAATGGAAGAAATAGAACATGTACCGACAAATATGACAAGTATACACGTAATTGCCTGTATTGGTGAAAATCAGCCAATAAATAATATTACAATTGCAAGGAAAATGAATTTATCTAAAGCGAATATCACAAAAATTAACACCAAATTAATAAAAGAAAATTTAATCACTCGTTTTCAGTCAGTTGATAACAAAAAGGAGGTATATTATCAACTTA
>OVBW01000348.1:4408-22632 GCA_900406355.1 Erysimum pusillum | reverse complement strand
GCTTGCAATTCGACAACATACCCTACAATATGCTACAACTCATTGTCCTCTTACTCCTCCACCATCAAGTCCGACCCACTCAAACTATGCAAAACGTCACTCAACCTCAACGTCAAAACCGCCAAAAATGCCACGTCAGTCATCTCTAAACTTCTCCAGAAGGCCAAAGCCGCCAAAAGCCATGAGGCCCCGATCCTCAAGGACTGCTTGGACGAGATGAAGGACACTGTCGACGAGCTCAAGCAAGCGATCACCGAGATGAAGTATGTCAGTGGCGGAGGAAAAACTACGGAGGAGCATTTAAAGAACGTGAGGACGTGGGTGAGCTCTGCGTTGACCGACGAGGGCACATGTACTGACGGATTCGAGGAAGGGCAAGTAAATGTAGAAACGAAGAAGAAGGTGAAGAAGGCGGTTTCTGAGCTTTCAAAGACTACAAGCAATACTTTAGCCCTTCTGACTCATTATTTAAGTTATTGAATAACCATTATATTCAACTCTCTTTGCATGTGCATGTGTACGTTTTCTTTTCTAATTTATGTCATAATTAGTGATATAAACTCCAAGTTTTCACAATGTGTAACGTTTACGAATTAATTGATTCGCATACAGTACGTGGCCATGTTTAGGTTCACCCACCGTTAAGCTTAGATATATAGCATCTTTATACATACTACAAGAAAAATGTTTTAGATCATGAATTCTGGAAAATGGAAGTTTTTAGAATCCATCTCGAATGTCTCACAAAAGCTTTTGACATATATGTAATATTTCTTCAAAATAGGCCGTTAAGGTTTGGAAATATATTGCAACCCCTTCGGGATGTTTTATTGATGAAGAACCCCTTCCGGATGTTGCTACGCTTTTGAAATTTTGGAAAACAATATAGGTATTATTTATACGATATTCAATCTGATTTTTCTTTATTTCCTCCTTTTTTAAGAAAAGAATGATTTGTTTATAGTATATCAAATATTAACTTATCTCCTAACTTAAATGTTCAAGTGTTCGAAATTCGTTCAGAAAGAAGAAAACACTAGCTAGTGTTGAGAATTTTTTTAACTTAATAATAAAGTAAAAAATTGCATCCTTGAGGTTCAAGTACCAATTCTTTTTAAGAAGATTAAAGTTTTAGTACCCCATCCTTTGCATATTCTTGTGGTAGTCCCAAATCGTAACAATAACTTTGACAATAATAAAATAAACAAGTAAAGTAAAGTAAAGAGAACAAGATATGGTCGACTTTTTGAAGCAATGTCTTCCGCCTGAAAGCACATAAAAAGAGTATCCTTATATGTATTGTATGTTGTTCACAAAAAGAATATTGATATTGATAAATTTCAAATTATATTATCCCGAGGCTTGTGAACGATATATGGATCAATATGTCAGAAGGCAGGATTCGTATTTCATAAGCCATGATGAACCGTTCCAGTTGTGCCATTTTTGTTGACCGTATGACTTCTTTTTTATCAACGATTCACATATTACCGATTTAAAATCCACATTATCACACAATAGTGGAAATATTACAACTACAAACTAATAAAACTATTACCTCCGATTTCTTTATGCTTTTTTTTCTCTAACATACTAGCTACGATTCTACGCGGAGTACTCGTGCTAGAACAATCTTGTCCAAAAACTTTTATAAAGCTATTTTATTTAATGTATAACTGAACAAGCGTTATTTAAGTTCTATATTCTTTTCTCAACAAAAGCTTGCCATATTACAACTTTTGAGATAATTTATTTTTCGTAAGTTTCTATATTTTAAAATTTGATAAAAATCAACACCAATAGCTTCAAGTTCAACTATGTGGAGCGTAGATGATAATACAACATGGCAAGAGAAACTGAAATGACTCGGAACCAAACCGAAGCACATTTCTTCAAAACCCAATAGAAACCAAATCCAAGAGAAAAAAACTCTGTCCCCAAGACCGAACCCCTTTGAAATGTTTTCAATGCTTGGAAGCAAAGTCATTGATCAGAGCCAAGGCATTGCTCGTCTCTTCAGCCACACGTACAATGTGTGTTCTGATTAAGCTTTTGAGCTCCCCATCCATGGCTTTCCCTCCAAACCCTTCAAGACACGTGGTCTCATCTGTCAGAGCCGCGCTTGTCCACGTCCGGACATTGCTCAGACAGAACCAAAAGTCTTCTCCGCTGTCGCCTTCCTCCAATTGCTTCAGTTCCTTCAGCGACTTGCTCAACCTGTCAACCGTATCTCCCATCTCCTCTACACAATCCAATACAGCCTCGTGCTGCCTCTTTGTGATTCCCTTATAGTCAGTCATCTCCGAGACATAGGTTTTGGCTGACTTTGCTCGGGCCATGCTAACGGCAAGCGCTGTCTCAGCAAGCTTAATTGGCTGCTTCTTGATCTCGCTTGCATATGAAGACAGAGACTGGAAGCATAGGTCCGGGTACGACGTTGTCTCACAAGAGGCTTTAATGAACTCTGTATCATCACTTGTCTCCTCTCCAAGGTTTCTGGCCATGGCTATTGCTGCAGTGGACAGATATAGCACAAAGAGAATCAGAGAAAGCTCAAAACTTCCCGCCATTTTGGAGTCCAAACACAAATGGGTTTTTGAATATAACAACTAAAAGTAGGAGTAGCAGCAAAAGGGTTCAGGGATTTATAGATGAAAAGACTAATGAAGGTGTGAATGCAGATACATTGATTCTTAAATCCTTATACATAAAGCCCTATTTCTTTTTTGGACCAAAAATGGGAGTTGGTTGAAACATCAATTAATGTGCAGCAATGTGAATACCAATAACAGAGGATAAGAGCTGTAACTGTTTGTCTGCATCTACAACATATTTGGATCCTAGCTTTCTAAATATGCAAGTGGTGGGTCCTAATGCACGTGACCATTCGCTAAACCCATGTGTCTAAACCATATGAAGCACTGGTCACGAGAAAGAGCTTATCAATTGAATATTGCAGCGGAAAAAGTATAATCTAGTGATGACATTGATTTAAGTCAAATCTTACAGAAGACATCCCACGAGAATCTAGAAAGCCGCAATCACTTCCAACAGCTAATCAATTAGACGCGTTCACACATGTTATGTGATCTCTTCTCTATGAACAAACAAGACTCATGTGTGTGTAAGGTCGTTCAACATAATTTGACATCGCATGGGCTGATTTAAGAAGATAAAAACTCGTACATACCTTTTGAGTAGAACCAATTTATGTCTCCAATCCTCTATCCACCATCATTTGTCTTACTCTCTCAACATCCTCTTCTCTCTTTGCTTTGCTATAAATTCTCATCAACAACTCGAAATTGTGTTCATTATCAGGCTCTAATTCGAAAAGATGTCGAGCAGCAACCTCTCCTATATCTGCATTTCCATGGAGGTAACAAGCGTATAACAAAGCTCCCCAAACAGTTGGACCAGCCTCAAATCCCATCTCTTGAACAACCATTGAGTAGGCCTCTTCCATCATCCCTGCTCTTCCATAGAGATTCACCATGCACGCATAGTGTTCCATCTTCGGGTCTATCCCGTATTCCTTCGACATCAAAGAGAACAGTCTCTCTCCATCTTTGACCATTCCTGTATTAGCACAGAGAGATAGAACCGAGACAAACGTGATACTATCTGGTCTAGCATTAGCACGCTGCATCTGCTCAAAATACTTTAAACCACTAGAATCTTTAGAATGAGCAGAGATAATAGCATTCCAAGATACGATATCTCTCTCGACCATCTGATCGAATATAAAGCAGGCTTGATCCAATTGTCCTCTTTTGGAGTATAGAACAATCAAAGCATTTGCAACAGATAACTCCCACTCCATTCCTCCCCTAATTACCCATCCATGTAACTCACGTCCATGCTTGAAAGACAAAACACGAGCTAAAACACTGGAGATAGCAACCTTATCAGGCTCAATCCCATCTCGAACCATTAACCGAAAAATGTCCAAAGCCTCATGTAACAATCCATGATGTAGGTAACCAGTCAACATGGAGTTCCAGGAAACATAATCTTTTTGAGGAATCTTATCGAAAACATTCCTTCCTTTAACAATGTCGCCGCATTTTGCATACATATCAACAAGAGCATTAAGCACATAGACATCGTGTCCGAAACCTGCCTTAACCAAATCACGATGAATGGCTTCTCCAATCTGAATAGACCCAATTCCTCCACAAGCCTTTAGAACGCGTGGGAAAGTGAACCGGTCTGGTTTTACGCCGTCTTCAGCCATCTGAAAGTAGAGAGCCATGGCGTCTTCGTACTGACCCAATTCAGCGTAGCCTGAGATAAGAGAGTTCCAAGCAAAAGGCGATGATTCCCTCTTAGACATTCGATCGAACACCTCGTGTGCAACTTCCGCGTAGCCAAAAGACGCATAGAGCCTAACAAGCTTGGATGAAATCCCGAGGTTATTGCGCAAGAGGTAGGGAGGTATAAGGTGATGAACTCTAACGCCATGGTCAATGGCTCTTAAGTTGTAGCAAGTCTCGAGAAGAGAAGCGAAGATCTCTGGTTCGGTGATCGAGATACCTTTTTGAGCGGAGGTTTCGAGGTCTGTAATGACGGAATCTAAGGCTTCGAGTTGGGTCCGGTGAATCGATTGTTTTCCGATCAAGATGGGAGTAGGAGATGGTTTGGTGAAAGAGAGGGAGGTGAATCCATTGTTATTGTATTGAGTTTGTTTTTGATGCTTCAGCTGTAGATGATGTCTGGGTTTCTTTTTCATTGAAGAAGACGATACAGATGGATAAGAGAAGATTGGTTTGTGTACAACGATACTCACCATCTTTTCTTTCTCTTTTTTTTCTTCCTGTGTTGAGAGAATTTGATAAATGGAGGGAAGCAGATCATGTGAATATATTAATAGTAGTATTTAAAGTTACATTTTTTTTGTTTTTTTGTTTTGGTTAAAAGTACAAACAAAATGATGCAATGCGAATTGCATAGTGCATCAAAATTCAAGAGTAATGAACAAATTTTCAGACAGGTTTGTCAAGATCAATTTTCTACCAAACTCGAACCGAGAGTGGACTTTGGATTTACATGCCGACTATCCTTCAATTGCTGCACACAAAAATAGCAGGTGTTAACACAAATCTTCTTGTTACTCAAAACATCCATTGATATGTGCAAAGAACGGATTATGTCCTGTCATGGCAGGAATTCTAAAGGCATCCAAGTCTTATCTAATCATGAGTTGATTGCACAAAGCACAAGGGTATATATAATGCCTGATTTCTGGATGACGCAAACAAGAACAACATTTGAATTGAAGAAATGCAGCGAGAGCGAGAGAACATGTTTTACCTCAAAAGAATTGAAAATAGGTAGGACATGTTGGAATATGTCATCTACTGTTCCTACTGCATTAATCTGTACCAAAGATGTAGAAATATCAAATATAAGTCATTTCAATCAAAGATTACCAACAGGATCTCCAACCTTCCACACTCAAAACATCAAATAAAAAACAAAGATGAACGGGATGAAGTCATAAATGTTTGCAAACAACTCACGGTATAGAGTTTTCCTTTATTTTTGTAGTAGTCAATAACAGGACGATTTAAGGCATTAAAGATTTTCAGACGCTTCTTCATTGTAGTTATATTATCATCGATTCGGCCCTGCAACAGCAAGGAATCGGTTTTATGGCACTGTTGTTATCTGAATAATGTTACAGGGGAAGTACAGTAAAATAAGCACCTGATTACGGTTCAAGACGCGTGTCACCATCTCTTCTTCAGGGCAATCGAAGAACAGTACGACATCAGGGTCTGCTCTTATCTGCAATAGTATGAAGGAGAGATTTCATGTTCAAGCTCTATTCCACAGAGTAAGGGAATTACAGACTGAGAAGATACTACAATACTCACGATGCGCTCAAATGCAACACGGTTCTCCTCAGTTCGTGGAAAACCATCAATGAGAAACTTGCGACTATCACTCGATTCCAGCTCTTTCTGTATCAGTTTTACAGTAACTTCTGAAGGAACAATTTTCCCATCTTTAATCAAGTTTAGAATCATAGCCCTGAAATTGAGATCCCCCAGTCATAAGATCAAGATGACTACAAATTTTTGAAGAATTCTTAGTAATAAATACACTGGAAGTATTGAAACTTGATCGTCCTACCCATTTTTAGTGTGCATTGCAATTTCTCTCCTGAGCAAATCTCCAGCACTTAGATGTTGTAATCCAAAAGTCTCAACAATCTTTTCGCATTGTGTACCTTTTCCACTTCCAGGACCTCCTGATATTTTAAATCCATCAGACTAAATTCAAATTGGTGAAATGTTTATTTAGTATCTACTTCACATGAGTGGAATAATAGATAATGTGCACTTGATTGAAGAACACATGAGAGCTTTATCCTCTTCAACTTTCTCACAGGCAACTCAAATAGAAACTCAGATAGATCCAATTCCAAACATATTAAACACCAGAATAAATCGAAAACTTACCTAGTACAAATGTAATAAATGGAGCTTTCTCTTTCGGCGGTAAAACTCGTTCTTCCTGTGAGTGATAATAAACACCATTCATACACGAAACACACAATTAACGGCACAAATTAATCGAGCTTTTCCTGATCTATATACCTGATTAACTGTGTCTGTTGCAAAAGATTCCCCAACTTTGAGCCCAAAAGCTGTCTAGAAAGTAATGAACTGAGTTAAAACCACAAAATCAAAGAGTATAGCGAGGAAAGAGACAACGTTGCATATTTCCAGGAGAAAAAGCGATCGGGATTTGAAAATCGAACCTGGTTAAGCGCAAGGGATCGCGATGAAGAAGAAATCATCGGAGAAAGTAAAGCCACGCGTCTCCACATCTTCTTCGTTGTCTTCTTCCTTCACTTGTCTGCGATTTCCTTTATTTCAGGTTTCGATTTTGGCTTTTTTCGATTTTCAGATTCTTCTAGCAAGAAATATCGTCGGAAAACGGATCACGGGGAATTAATTAATGAAGAGCAGTGCGCCAAAATTAATAATTCTTCAACGTTCTCGCGACACCGTTTTGGTGGGATTTGTGTTTGTATTTCAACTTTTTAGCGACCTGCGAAACCTTTATCACGAAAATCATTAAGAATAGGTCAAAAACTGAATATGATACTTAAGTAAAAGCGAACGTGAAAGTTTTCCATTTTAGACCGCGAACGCTGTGACGTTTATAGCCTCCCAAAACAGCACGTGCTCCACAGCTTCTCGTCCCTACTTCCATAATCTGATACTCTGAGTGTTGCTTAAACGCAATACACTACCACATGGAGGCAGAGATGGACAAATTTGGGATGGGACAAGACTGGACGTAAGCTCTAGTATATATTCTAAACATATTTCGATTAAAACGGCGATATACAAAATTTTAAAAGTTAAGTAATATACAACCAGATAACATAAATAATGACATTACGTCCAAATAAATCAATCAAAACGTATAAAAAGTGTACTTACGGACTCGGGTTTACGAAAACGTGTTAACATCTTCATAAAGATAAATAAACGAATTCGGGGGGTGTATTCAACCAATGATTTTAGGAGATTCTGAGTTTTTATTAAAATATCCTGTTATTCAACTAAAGATTTTAAAAAGTCTTCTAAAATCCAGTGTTATTGAACATAGAATTTATTTAAATCACTTGAAATCATTTAAAATCATCTGTTATTCAAACAACAATTTGTTAAAATCCTATCAAATCCACTGTTATTGAAAATGTTTTAAGTATTGGGATTTTAACGTCTGCAGAGGATTTTAGAAGATTTTAGGAGATTTTCTTAGTTAAAAATATAAAGATCCAAATCTCATGGTTTTAGGTGGGATTTAAGAGGATTTTAATACAAAATCATAACAACTACTTTAAAATCATCCAAAACCATCAAAATCATCTAAAATCTCAGTAAAACTCAAATCACTTTAAATGTCCAGTTCAATACACCCCCCGAAGAATATATATAGTCAAAAAGAAAAATGATGGATCCTTTTTAATTGGTTTACCTAGTCATGTTTCTTGCATTTGGACTGATGACATTGCATCTATGACGATGTCTTGGTGACACAACCAAAACTAATACCATTTCAAAAATTGCTTTCTGCTAACCAAATCTTTAGTTTTGTTTATTACTGTGGTAAAGTTGCTGGGATGATGAGGCTTTTAGTTCTTTGTTCATCATTATTGACCTTCACTATCCATTCACAGATAATCGGATTCACCTCCTCTGGGATTTCATCGTGGGGACAATGGCCTGTACTTGCAAAAGAGTCAAGAAGAATGATATACACTAGTGAAAGTATACAGGGTTTTTAGCAGTTGGCTTTTTGTTTTACCTGCATTAACTTTCTTAATCACCATCGCTGGACAAAGCTCTTTCAGCAAGGCCACTTTCTTCTTCGGATCCGATATGGGATCTTTCATTCCCTAATACATGAATGAAACCAACGACTATTGATCCTGTGTAATAATCCCTAATAGAAGTTAGAATGAGGATCCAATAAATGTTTGAAAATCTTGAATACCTGTATTACTAGAGTTTTTTCCTCAAACTCTTTGAGGAGATAATTCAAAGGAAGCGAAAGATCAAAGCCGAAGATACTTTCCAGGACCATAACCACACCGGGGTCTCGAGACTGTTGTGTGTTTTAAGGTAATGTCACTGTTATCAATATGTTACCTGTAGATCATGAATCAATCAATGCAAAAGAGAACGCAAAAACAAAGGATACCGCTCTTAGCATTTCAGTGATGAGAAAGTCATCAGCTCTCTCAGGTTTCTGCAATAAATAAGCAGTTGGGTTAGATCCCCGGCACAATTGTCAGAATCAATATTTCTTCAAACTGACTTCGAAATCTTCATATTACTTACAACTGGATAACAATCCTTCAATAACTTTTTGACATTGAATTGGAGGAACAAGAGAAGAAGTCGAGCACCCAGTTGTGCACCAAATGGAACTCGCCTTTCCTGAGGAAAAAAAAAAACCCAGGAGGATGTTTAAGATAATTAGTTAATAAAGTTCCTGAGCCAAAACTCTTTTATTCTCCAAACAACATCTGTAAATGAGTTGGAATATTCATGCATTCAAATGATACATACTCTAGAGATTGGGAGAGGAGAGTATTCAGGTATCACATTGCCAGCACTGTTAACAAGGACAACGGACTTAACCAAGGTCGGCCAAAAGAAGGCCATTAATGCAACAAAATACCCTGATAAAGGTAAACATATATGGACACGATTTAGATGAGTATCATAAAACATTGTGCCCTTTATACGCATATATTGCAGCTCAGTAACTTAATGTACATACCACCAATGGAGTTCCCTACGCAATGTGCTGGTTCGCCAACAACTTCAATCATGAAATCCCGCAACAATTCAGCCCACAAAAGCTCGGTGTAAATGATATTTGGCTTCTCTGATTTTCCAAAACCCAAAACTGTGATGGTCCATACTCGGTTTTTACTATTTACAATGTTGTCTACATTGTCGCGGTAATGCTCTAGAAAAGCACCAAAGCCATGCACAAGAAGAACAGCAGGGCCTTCATTGCCAACCACTGTGTACTGAAACAAGGAAGTGATTCCTATTTAAATTCCATACACCAATAGAAAAAGATAAAATAGTGCGATTACAAAAGTGACCAATGAAAGCCATTGGAGTTATATGAGTAATGACATACACCTGAATAATATAGCCCTTCCATCTCCAGATCCTTATGGATCGCCTTTTATCATCAATCCTCTCTCTATTTAGAGCCACGAGCGAATACCACTGCCAAAGCAAACGAAATAGTTTTAAATTTTTTGGAAAAGAAAGTAAGAGCATAGAGATGTCACGTCTTTGACTCTTTGTACCTCCATAGAGCACACAGCGTCAGTTGCAGCAGACACCGTAGGAGCTGAATATCCAAAAGGAGAAATAAATCCAGCATTCCTTTCTTTTTCGTACTTGATTGCTTCATAGTGAACCATTCTTCTAGATACAATACCAAGACAGAGGACTGGTCCAAAAAGTTTGAAAAATGAAGCTCCGGGCCTAATCTCGGCATCACGAAGTCTTGCATGAACCCTGGTCAGTATCAAAACCAACGCCGATCACTCTTCAATAAGACATAAGATACCCAGATTCATTCCATACGAAAACTTTCATATGCATCTGGGAAGCACAATAAAATCAGAATTAAATAACCCACGTACTCTTGCCAGTCATCTCGACTTGTACCCTCCAAGTACCTCAAGTATCCTGCTAGGGCACTCAGTACAGCCTCAGTTCCACCTCCAACAGTATCTCTTTTACTTGTGACAAAAGCAGAGTTGTGCACCTTCTTCCCTAAATTTCCATCAACAACTGGCTCCATACTGCTCCCCTTCAAGTTACCAAACCTTTCCATTAATACTCTTTGAGCAGAAGCCTGTGCCATGTCCCTCCAGAAAGTTTCTTTTTCGCATAAGCTTTCCTTCATATAGTCCTTCAGGTCATCGAGCGTTGGCATAGGACCTAGAGCATGTTTCATTTACCATTTCCCCTAGCGTTAAAAGAGTCGCAAATCAGATATCTAAAGAAACTATTCAAGCAAGAGATCCAACTCCATGACTTTTGAAGAAAAGCTTACCCCACTGCAATTCACTTCCTGGAGATGAGAACCTTGCTGCAGGAACTGGCAAAGTGAGAGGCAGCTTTAGTTTCTTAAACTCTTCCCAAGATAGTGGTAGATCTTTCAAATTCTGGAGGACCAAAAAATGTGTCGCATAAGTTACTGGTTCGGAATCTCAAATTCTCAATGCAGAAATGACATTGCAAGAAAAGTAAATACATACTTGGCTCTCGTAAAAAGGAGTTCGCCAAACAACAGTCCTCGGTGGTTCTCCCAGTAAAGAAACGCCTTCCAGTTTTTTCTTAACAGCGTCCAAAACCTCACACAGATGGTATTCTACCTCTTCTTCCACAAAGACAAAGGGTGCTCGCACCTGTTGAAATCCAGTACGTGCTTTGGTAAAGAACGATTTCGCCTGAAAACTGTGAAAGTGCTTAATTATACCCATGAAGTTACTACCTCTTTGACAAGATCTTTAATGACATTTTCCGCATTCCCGTATCTGAGCATAAGATTTGATCCTTGCTTCTTCAAGGATTTTCTCAACTCTTCCAAGGCTATAATAGCTAGCTCTAAAGTGTCCGTTGTGTATCCTACATACAGATAAGCTGTTGGATAAGATACCCAATTGAATAACACTTGAAAATGGAGGATTCTTCCCATGGGATTCTAGCTACTTGATCTGTCAAATCCCATTAGAAATTATCAACTTAAACGAAAACTATTCCACTCCTACAAGGTAAAACGAAACAGAGGCTCATCAACGAAAACATATTGCTACCACAAGAAACCAGGCCAACGATTTAGGTAATTCGAATTTGTTCCTCTAACTGATCTAACATTTGGAATGTATATGAACTTACGTGATAGAATGCGACGATCGAGGACGTATAGAGGTATGACGTCTCTGTGTTTGGAGGCGGCGAGGAGGCCAGGATGATCATCAACACGGAGGTCATGCTTAAACCACACAACCGCCGTGGAACCTTCATTCGTTGCCGAAGGAAAACAGCATCTGCTGCATCGGTTCCTCCGATGACCAGCGTGGAGATGATTCCGCCGGAGATGATAAGGAAGGAAATGCGGGAGAGCAAGCGACGCCATGAGTACGGAGGAAGAACAGAATCAATGGATGAGCAGTTTCCATGAACTCGAAGCAGTGAGAGAGAAAGTAATTTGTGGTGGAGACTGAAGAAGACTCGTTCAAGTGTGTGGTCCACAGACAAACAACGAACATTTGAAAAACGACGTCGTACTTCACTTCTTGACTTGATCCATTCTTTTACGCAAAACGCCAAAAAAGCCTCTGATTAACAATTTGTTTCCGTACCTTTTAACAGTTCTTAATATTCTTTAATACAAAAACTTTATAAAAAAAATTTACAGACTATGATCTCAATTTTCTTTTTCTTTTTTTGGTTTTAATGTGAAGAATCTCAAATTTCTTAGGTCTGACAGGTTTACATATAGAGTTAAAAAGGAGGAATTCAAAGAAATGTTGAGAAGAAAATAATTATTAGTGGGAAAACTGTCAAGTAATTTAATTTTAGTGGGAAAAATCTCATAATTGTTGACACTTTTATGACTATTCTAAAGAATAGTTTGGGTTCTCGTTGATAGAAATTCATCCCCTCGATGAAAGACTGAAAGAGTAAGGCCAAAAGAAAGCACAACATTCAAGACTGAAACGAAACACTTGCTAGAAGAATTCGGCAAAATACATATTTCTCCTTTATCCTTTGTTTGACTGGGGAACTCAAGAGTAATTTTTTCTTAAATGTTAAAAAATAAGATATCGAGTTGCAGCCATTGTAGACATAGTTATCTATCCATATGCTCTATAAAACCCAATATAGTCTTCGTTAGAAAGAAGAAGCAGCCATGGAAAGGAAAGGAGTAACCCAGAGTTCTATTATAGTTCCTTCTGTTCAAGAGATGGTGAAGGAGAAGATGATCACGACGGTTCCTCCAAGGTATGTACGGTCTGATCAAGACAAAGCTGAGATCGCCGATGATTCCGCTCTAAGAAACGAGATCCCTATCATTGACATGAATCGTTTGTGTTCTTTGGATTCTGAGATTGACAAGCTCGACTTTGCTTGCAAAGAATGGGGATTTTTCCAGGTAAGTCTCAAGCTTCACTATTTCTTTGCTTAGTATATGGAATTCAACTTTATCATTGTGGCATGTCTTTATGACTATCTAGCAGCTTGTAAACCATGGAATGGACTCAAATTTCCTGGACAAGTTCAAGTCGGAGATTCAAGATTTCTTCAACCTTCCCATGGAAGAGAAGAAGAAGCTGTGGCAACAACCCGATGAGATAGAAGGGTTTGGACAAGCTTTTGTGGTTTCAGAAGAGCAGAAACTAGATTGGGCAGACGTGTTCTCCCTTACAACGCAACCTGTTCAATTACGCAAGCCTCACTTGTTCTCCAAGTTATCTCTTCCCTTTAGGTTTGCTTCGAATGTGTAAAAAAACCATTCTTACAAAATCCACAAGTCTTCTCTTCTCTGTTTATAATTTGGCTTATGTTTCTTCAGAGATACACTAGAGACGTATTCGGCTGGTGTGAAGAGCATAGCTAAGATCTTATTTGCAAAAATGGCAAGCGCACTGAAGATCAAACTCGAGGAAATGGAAAAGTTGTTTGATGATGATTTAGGACAAAGAATTAGGATTAATTACTACCCGCCTTGTCCAGAGCCCTATAAGGTTATTGGTTTAACTCCGCATTCCGATTCTACAGGACTCACCATACTCTTGCAGGTTAATGAAGTTGAAGGTCTCCAAATCAAGAAAGATGGCAAGTGGGTTTCTGTCAAACCTCTCCCAAATGCTTTCGTTGTCAATGTTGGAGACATCATAGAGGTAAAAAATTTTGGACGGGAGAGCTTATTCTTGGTATCATTGTAAAAATAGTTCGGATGATGGTATTGGTAATTAATGTAGATAATAACGAATGGGACATACCGAAGTATAGAGCATCGCGGAGTTGTGAACTCAGAGAAAGAGAGGCTTTCTGTAGCGACATTCCACCAGATGGGAAGTGGTAAGGAAATTGGTCCGATGAGAAGTCTCGTAGAAAGGCGAAAGGCTGCGTTTTTTAAAAGCGTGACTACTGAAGAGTATTTCAATGGCTTTTTCTCCCGTGAGCTCGATGGAAAAGCTTACCTTGATGTTATGAGAATCTAAAGGAAACAATGCATAAAACCAATGCCTTGTGGCCGAAGAAACTATGTCTTCTCTTTCTCCTCTGTTTTCATGCTTTCTCACTCTTTCTCCTCTGTTTCTGAAAGATCAAGAAGTGCTATTACAAAAATGATCAATGAAGGCTATTGGAGTAATATGAAAGATAACAAAAACCTGAATAAGATGGCCCTTCCATCTCCAGATCCTTATAGATCGCCTTTTTACTATCAATCGTCTCTCTATTTAGGGAAAACGAGAGAATGCCACTGCCAAAAGTGCAAAACAAAACATTCAGTTTCACATATTTTGGAAAAGAGAGTAGAGCATAGAGATATCATGTCTGTGACACTTTGTACCTCCATCAAGCACACAGCATGATCTTCAACACGGAGGTCACACTTCAACTTGAACCACAAAACCGCCGTGGAACCATCATTTGTTGCCGAAGACAAACTACATCTGCTGATCTGCATCCGTTCCTCTTATGATTGGCGCGGAGATGATTCCACTTGAAACTGTGAGGAGGGTGAATGCGGGAGAGCGAGCGACGCCATGAGGACGTTGGAAGACCAGAATTAATGGATGAAGCAGTTTCCATGAACTCGAAGCAGTGAGAGATAGGGTGGAGACTGGAGTAGACTCATTTAAGTGTTGCGGTCCAGAGAGAGAAACACCTAACATTGAAAACGACGTCGTACTTCTCTTATTGCAAAACGCCACAACCTTTTGTACAGAAGGACGTAACAATTCTCATTGGTACAAAAACTTACAACAATTTCTACAGATTATGGTCAATTTCTTAGGTCTGACTAGTAAAAAGGAGGAATTCAAAGAAAAGAAAGGTAAAAACTAGAGGAAAGATTGTCAATCAAGCAGTTTTATTGAGAAAGTTCTCTCGTATTTGTCGACGGAGGAATTGGGCAAATACAATGTTTCTTTTATTTTTTGTTTGACTGGTTATTTTCCTGTGGCATGTGGGCACCAGAGCAAACTTTTCTTAACATTAATTAATATTATCTCCAGCCATTGTAATCATTCATGTAGATATTTTTAAGACGTCAGTTTGCATCCATTATAGACTTTGTTATCCACCATATGCTCTATAAATTAAAACCAATAATCTTCATTAGATTTGAGATTTATCCATTTACATTTTGTTTGCCTTTCAAAAAGAAGCGACCATGGAAGGCAAAGGAGCAACCCAAAGCTCTATTATAGTTCCTTCTGTTCAAGAGATGGTGAAGGAAAAGATGATCACGACGGTTCCTCCGAGGTATGTACGGTCTGAGCAAGACAAAGATCAGATAGCCGTTGATTCTGGTCTAAGAAACCAGATCCCAATCATAGACATGAGTCTTTTGTGTTCTTCAACCTCCATGGATTCTGAGATTGACAAGCTCGACTTTGCTTGCAAAGAATGGGGATTTTTCCAGGCAAGTTTTGCAAAACAATCCATCTTCGTTTGTGTTTGCATATTCAACCCCATATGAATTTCATATTTATATCCTTGTGGCATGTCTTTATGATTATCTAACAGCTTGTAAACCATGGAATGGACTCAAATTTCTTGGACAAGTTCAAGTCGGAGATTCAAGAGTTCTTCAACCTTCCCATGGAAGAGAAGAAGAAGCTGTGGCAACAACCCGATGAGCTCGAAGGGTTTGGACAAATATTTGTGGTTTCAGAAGAGCAGAAACTTGACTGGGCAGACGGGTTCTTCCTTACAATGCAACCTGTTCAGTTACGCAAGCCTCACTTGTTTCCCAAGTTACCTCTTCCCTTTAGGTTTGTTTCAAATGTGTAAAACCATTCTTACAAACTCCACAAGTCTTCTATATGTTTAAATTTTGGTTTATGTTTCTTCAGAGATACACTAGATACGTATTCGGCTCAAGTGAAAAGCGTAGCTATGATCTTATTTGCGAAAATAGCGAGAGCACTGAAGATCAAACCAGAGGAAATCGAAGAGTTGTTTGATGAGTTAGAGCAGAGAATAAGGCTGAATTACTACCCGCCTTGTCCAGAGCCCAACCAGGTTATTGGCATAACTCCGCATTCCGATTCTACAGGACTCACCATACTCTTGCAGGTTAATGAAGTTGAAGGTCTCCAAATCAAGAAAGATGGTAAGTGGGTTTCTGTCAAACCTCTCCCGAATGCTTTCGTTGTCAATGTTGGAGACATGATAGAGGTAATTTATTTGGAAGAGAGAGCTTATTCTTGCTATCATTGTAAAAGTAGTTCTGATGATGGTATTGGTAATTAATGTAGATCATAACGAATGGGAAATACCGAAGTATAGAGCATCGCGGAGTTGTGAACTCAGAGAAAGAGAGGCTTTCTGTGGCAACATTCCACAATATGGGAAGGGGTAAAGTAGTTGGTCCGATGAGAAGTCTCGTGGAAAGGCACAAGGCTGCAAATTTCAAAAGTGTGACCACCGAAGAGTATTTCAGTGGCTTGTTCTCCCGTGAGCTCAATGGAAAATCTCACCTCGATAATCTGAGAATCTAAAAAAACAATTCATAAAACCATTTTCTTGTGGCCCAAGAAGCCCTGCTTTCTCCGATCGTTCATGTTGTGATATATATACTCTGTTTCTCCTCTGTTTTCATGCGTTCTGCAAATAGGCAACATCTCACTCTCTTTTCCCTTGGTTTCTGAATGATCAAGAAGTGCGATTACAAAAATAAACTTTGAATAAATATTACTCCATATAAATATAATAAGATAGCTATTCCGTCTCTAAATCTTTATATAGAGCCTTTTCTTCATCAATCGTCTCTCTATTTAGAGCCATGAGGGCTCGACACTGTCAAAACAAATTAAAAAGCTTGGAATACTTTAGAAAAGAGAGTAGAGCATGGATATATGTATTTGACTCTTTGTACCACCATAGAGCGCACAGCATGATCATCAACACAGAGGTCATGCTGAACCACACAATCGCCGTGGAACCTTCATTTGTTGCCGAAGAAGCAACATCTGCATCGGTTCCTCCAATGATCGGCGTGGAGATGATTCCGTCGGAAACGGCGTTGAATACGGGAGAGCGAGCGAAGGCATGAGAACGGTGGAAAATCAGAATGACTAGATGAATAGTTTCCATGGACTCGAAGCAGCCAGTGAGAGAAAGGAATTGTGGTCGTACTTCACTTATGTCTCCATTGTTTTTAAACAAAACGCCAAAAACCTTTGATTAACAATTTGTTTCTTTACCTTCCTTAGCACTTCCTTTCTTTCTTTTGCACAAAAACTTGTAACAATTCTTAAAGATTATGAAAAAGGAGGAATTCAGAGATAAAAAGAGAAAAGTACAATAATTAGAGGAAAAATTGCCAACCACCAATAAATTTTGAGAAATTTGCACTGAGACACCACTTCTACATAAGTATTTGCACTCACACACCATTTTCACTCCAAACACCATTTTTTATTGTGCTTTGACAATTTTACCCTCAAAAACCATTAACTCAATCTTTACCTAATTGTTATATCTCTCTCCTTATGTCTCTCTCTCGCCTACTTTATATCTTTCTCTCTCTCTTTATTTTTTATTCTCTTCCTTTATTTATTTCTTTCTCTCTCTCTTTTTCTAATAATTTTTTTTTTTCTTTACTTTTTTTTCTTTGAAACCTAAATATTTTCTATACAAAAATTTATAATTCTTGTTTTATACATTTAAAAATTCATTTTACTATATTTTAAGTATTAAAATCCACTTTAAAATAATTATTTCAAATTTAATGGAGGTTAATTCAACAATGATAATTCCAAAATGTTACTTCATAATCATTAACAAAATTTAATAGATAAAGATTCGTGGACAATTTTTTGTGGATACGTTGTTAAGCTTCTTCTTGTAGATTACATTTGTTTAGCTTTTTCTAGCATATTAATTGACAAATTATCATAGACAATATCTTGTGGACACGTTCTTCTTAAGTTTCTTCATGAACAACCTCGCGTGGATAGTTACTTGTGGATGGTCTCTTTCTTTAGTGGATGGGCATCTTCGATAGAGTTTATGGTAATAACCATCCATACATGACCATCCACACATGACCATCTATACATGACCATCTATAGATGACCATTTGTAATGCACAATTCATCGTACCAAGTGTCATTCTTATCACATCATCCACGATATCATCCAAATACACAATCTTTTGTGGATACGTTGTTAAGTTTCTTCTTGCATATTACATTGTTTAGCTTTTTCTAGCATATTAATGGATAAATTATCATGGACAATATCTTGTGGATATGTTATTCTTCAGTTTTTTCTTCATGAACAACCTCGTGTGGATAGTCACTTGTGGATGGTCTCTATCCCTAGTGGATAAACTTTCATGGACAACTTTCCATGGACACGTTATTTTCAACTTCTTGTCGACAATTTAATGGACAACGTTTTATGGACAACCTC
>OVBW01000347.1:0-10725 GCA_900406355.1 Erysimum pusillum | reverse complement strand
TGATTCAACAAAATGTTGCGGGAAATGGTGTGATTCAACCATTTGTGAACCATTAAGTTCTTCGCATTCGCCTTCTTTAAACAAGAATGAAAAGGCTCTCCTCCTATTAATTTTGCATTTTAGATTAAGATGTCTTTCATCAACCAAGTATATATATCCAAAAGGTTGTTACTTTTTATACCTGAAATCAGAACTTGAAGCAGCGAAAATCGACAAGAACTGATTCACTGAGATTCCAACTTGAAGATCCCACCATGGTACTAGGAACTCAAGTTTGTCCTTCTTGTTCTTGCGTGCCTGCCATTGCACTAGCCTTAGGTTGCTTGGTACTGTTAAACCTCCTCCTACAAAAACAATTTCGATGCAGAGAGAAAGCTTTAGTCAATCAGACAACAAAGAAACTCAAAATCTAAAAACCAAAGAGAGATAAGTGAAGGATATGTGTACTTGAGCAAGGAAACCAATGATCAAAACCCCAAGCAAGAGGAGAAGCCGAATCAGCGTGGAAGTAAAGAACATTCCCATATGGATCAATCCGAATAACAGCTGGATCAAACCCAGCATTCCTAGAAACAAAATCAAAATCATAAGAATATGAATTGACTCTAGTGTTTAAGTATGAAGAGAATAAGCACTTACCCTAGATGATTAAGTTGTTTCCAAAGGAGACTGAGGAAGATCTTCGGTTTTGTTGTTGGTCTAGCTTTGGGATCGATTACTGGAAACATCGCATCTACTTGTCTGCATCTTAAGCTCTTCAGGACAAACAAAAAAACAGCAACTTCTTGTAAGAAACAACTACTTTACAACAGAATTGAGATCTGGTAAATGAAAAGTAATCTCCGAGATTCCAATAATCCATAAAAAAAACCTAATTGTATACTCAATTTCCCACAAATAAAGCAATCTCAGTCTGGCTGATACATGATTTGGTAAAAATACCTCGTTCTGCTGAAGAATGTACGGCATGAAAGTGAAAGGAGGACCATTTCTGTAAGGAAAAGAATCGAAATCGCGACAGATCTTGGCGTAAGCTCTCGGATAACCCTGAGCTTCCTCGATCACCAGATCTTCCTCCGTTATACCATAATCTTCCAACATCTTCACGCAAGATCAACTCTCTCTCTCTCTCTCTCTCTCTCTCTCTCTAGATTTTGTGTTTGACCAAAGAGAAAGCAAAAAACCTTTTGGGAGTTCTGAGTTCAGGCAACAAGAAGATAAAAAAAAACTCAAACAACGGTCGGATTTTTCAGAGTTTAACGATGACCAGTCCCTTCTTTTTATTATTATTGGGAGAAGAAATTTTTTAAAAAGAAGTGCCACGTAAGCATAAAAACGGCCGTGTGGGACTGTAACGGCTATATGCCACGTCGGACCCACGCTCCACATCTTCTTCATCTTTATGGAGTTTGGTTGTTGTTGTTGGCTCTGTCATGACGTTGATGATCTTTCTTGTGAACAAACTTTAAATTACTTGTAAACACTTTCTTCATACCTCGGATCTTTTTGAATTTTTAAAAATGTCAATTAGAAGATGACAAAAAACAAAAAATGTCAATTAAAAGTAATTGTAATTCTTTTTTGGGGTCCAGCACACAAGCCGATTTAGACGATAACTGGGCTGTTTTTGTCATAGTTAGTCTTATGGGCTTATATTATATTGGGCTTAATCTAAGCACCTACATATTATTTACATTAGTGAAGAGTGAAGACGGTCGATTATAGATTGAAATGTAAAACGATATTATCTGGGAAACAAAAAAAAAAAGAATGTGTCGCAGTTTTCTGAATTTCTCGAGATCATCTTTTTTTTTTCTACAACTCATACCACACCGACACATGCATGTTGAATTTAAATGGTCTGCAATTTTAAGCCATATACTATATATTATACACCTACGTTTTCTTGTATATAAAGAGGACAAGCTTAAAATTCCTATATTTTGAATAATATTTCCGGTGGTATTTTTCACTTTTGTTTTTGTTTCCCAGATAATATCGTTTTACATTTCAATTTTTTTTGGTCAGCTGTGTATAATTAATATGCCTTTTTTATATTCCAGTACAACTTTTTAACAATTTTATATATAAATAAATAGATGATCATAATTTGTTTACATATATATAACCAAAAGATAGAGTATAACTTAATTATCTAATATTTTCAGCATACATACAGACTGTATGATACAGTAGATCCATAATATTACATAATAGTGATTTGAAAGACCCCAAGAAACATTACGAAACTTGAGCAATTGGCACGGAGTTAATGTGATATGAATTTGGTCAGTTTATAGGTGAGATATTTTCAGTAAAATTTATAAAATAATATTTTCATGAACTAATATATAGATATACAAACAAAAAAACAATTTACAGAAAACTCGCAGATAATCCTCAAGGCCTCGGAGGAGGTTTTTGATTTACCGTTGGAGACCAAACTGAGTACAAAGTCAGAGAAACTTTACAAAGGATACACGGGTCAGGTTTCGACTATAACTTTATACGAAGGTATGGGCTTTGACTGTGCAGATAATCCTCAAGTTGTCGATGATTTGACTCACAAGCTTTGGCCTCAAGGGAACATCACCTTCAGGTTCTCTTCTTATATATTTTTCACGTCATTTAACAAAAGTCTTATCAGAATTTAACATTTGTTCACATAAAGATTTACATAATTATAAAAACATAATTATTGATTATATATAGAATAGTAATTATAAGATTGGTGATAATTCTGTATTTCAGCAAGAATGTTCAGTCATTAATTCGCGGAGCAGTTAATAAAACTAGACTCTAGACGTGAAGGTAAGGACAATGATCATGGAGAGTTTCGGGCTCGCGAAATACGTGGAGGAGCATCTTAACTCAGCGAAGAACCACTTTCGTTTCATTAAATATAGAGGACTTGACGATAATTCAGAGGAGAAACTAGGCATTGACCCTCATATGGATAGAAATTTCATTACCATATATACTTTGTCAGAACGATGTGGTAGATGGCTTGGAGATCAAAACCAAGACAGTGAAGAGTGGATCAAAGCTAAGCCATCTCAAGATTCTTCCTTCCTGGTTATAGCTGGAGCTTCACTTCATGTAAAGTCAAGTTTCATCCTTTATAGATAATCTTTAAATAATTATATATGATCAACATCAAATATGGGATTTATAGGTATTATTGAATGGTGGGGTGTTTCCTCCGCTTCACCGTGTGGTCATAAGTGGAAAGAAAGATCGGCACGCGGCTGGATTGTTCTTGCTTCCAAAAGAAGGACTGATCATAAATGCCCCTGAAGAGGTCGTAGATGATGAACATCCTCGTCTCTATAAGCCTTTTGATTTTGAGGCTTACTTTAAGCTCACTTACTTAGATACCAATAAGAGAGATTTATCTGCTCTCAAGACTTACTGTTCCCTTTAAGTATTTACGATGCCTTTCCGATAAATAAAACTACGTACATGTCTCATTTGATCACTAGCTATGCTTTGTTTGATTTTATCTTGAGTTGGTTTGTTGTTTACCTTTACTTTGTCTTGTTGTTTCTTGAGCTTAATTATAATAAAAGCTGATCTGCAAAGACTTAAGATTTGTGTTTTGATTGCAATTAGAAAGAAGAACTTTCAACATGATCTTGATACCGACAAACTTTATATAAGAACACGTTTTGATCATGCATGGAATCAATTAATAGACGGAGGTAGTTTAGATGACATTTGGTATTTGATATGGCGATATATTTGTTTGACTATAAACCCTTACACATCCACATGTATGTATTATTACAGGAGGATATCAGTGTAACTGATCACCACAAATGCATTTATTAGCATAGCCTTTATTCTTCTTCGGCTACTTTGTATGAATATATACCGTCGTTGATTCATGGGAAAATTCACCGAAAAAATCAAAGTCAAAAGTCATGTCACAGTTTTTCTAAACATTCGTCATTATTTCCAGAGATTTTCTCCACTTAGTTAACCCTGGTTTTTTAACCCCTTTGAACATGTGAAAAGTCTTGCACCACAAGCGAATCCAAAAGAGAGTATACACAGTAAGTAATCAGAAATGGACTTATTTAGTGGTTGATAACGATGATGGCATCGTTAGTTTGGGCCAAGAAAAAAGTAGAAGTGAGAGGCAATGGGCTGAATCTTTTCTGTTTCTGGTTTGCAATGCACATGGGTAGGTCACNTAAAAAAAAAAAAAAAAAAAAAAAAAAAAAAAAAAGAAAAAGCAAGAGAGTGGATATCGTTTTAAAGATTCATTGGAAAATAAGAAGAATAAGCTTAAAACTTAAAATTAAGCAATCTTAACTTTAACTGCGAAATTATTATTATGAAATGTATGAAAAAATTTGACTTTATTGCTTTGCTTATACCCATTTTTTCAATCACAGTTTATATACATCTATAAAGAATGAAAGATTCAAATATTAAGAAAAGGGAAATAATGGATATGTGTTACTGTATTTCCTACACATATTGATCCGATAACAATAAATTTGAAACAAATTAATGTTTTAACTCAAAACACAAGAAACAAGTAGTGTATAATATATAGCTGTCTTTCTGAAGATAATAATTATGCAAACGATAACTTGAAGTTTTGTTGCAGAATAATATACTATAACATATATTTATATAACAAGAATAGGAAAAATGTTCTAAAGGATCTTGATCATGATCAAGTTTAAGGTTAAATTAATTAACCAGTTCCTTGCTTCTTGTTCAAGTCATCATCACTCGTCAACTCCTCTAGGCTGCAGCCCAAACCCGGTAGCATCCGATCTTTTCATTATCCTCAGCCTCTTGCATGACTCTATGAACATCCTGCAAATCAAAATATACAAATTCATATATTAATTTAGTTTGTGATACTATCTTTTGTAGTGATAAATAATCTAATTAAGTCAAAAGATATGAACATACACCCATGGTACATCTCCGGCGAGCATCCAATCTCCATCTTTGTCTTCGTATATGGTAACGTATTCGCAGTTATCACCATCTTTCAAGGCCACACCTGCACATATATATACATGTAAATTACTAATTGTGTTGATCATATTGCGAATTAAGAATTGAATGTGAATTAACTGAACCCTCTAGCTTTCTATAACAGACAATTTTCAGATATTCCAAAACAGTTTTGGAGATGTATATCACTAGTCAAAACCATCAGAGATTTTAGGACTAATCTTAGATCACCTAAATAAAATTCCCGTGATAACTAATAAATCAATACTATAACATTGCTAGCATAACAGTACTAAACTCACCTAAATAAAATTCCCGTGATGACGTACAGTCTATAACATTGCTAGCATAACAGTACTAATTAAACTGCTAACCCAAAATTGTAACTTAATTAGTGTTGTTGTATCATAAGTTGGGTTGTCGGTTGTAGACGAAAAAAAAAGAACAGTACTAAAATACAAATAATTAAGAGATATAATAGTTTCATACTTTCATTCCCACATGTGTACGTTCCTTCTTAAGTAGTACTTACATTACGTATAAGACACTCAAGTTCTTAATCGATGTCTCTTATGTAAAATTAGTTTTTACCTCACATGATCTAATTACCACTATACGTACCAGAAGAAAAAAAAATTGTTACTAACCGATGCCACGAAAGCCGAAGAGCTTATCAAGAGCAAAGGCTAGATCATCATAACCTTGGCTCGAACCAAGATCCATCTTCCTCAAGTAAGGCACACCATCCATGCTCACTTTCACATACCCTAACCCCACTTTTGTCGTCGAAGCTTCCTTAGAGCTGTTTTTCCTCCGGTAAGAGCAAACCGGCGGCCACCCAACCACCTGGCTTTTCGCCACCGGAGAAGCATTAACTTTCTCCACGTCATCACCAGATGAAACGACGCCGCTTTCACATTGATCACTATTACTACCCGAAGACGTCATGTTCATCTCCGTGAAAGCTCTCTTCTTCATCATCTTCTCCACCACATCTCTCCCCGGAAGACCCAATCTCAGCTCCGTTATCTCAAGCTCGAGTCCTTCCTTCTCCATTTCTTGACCTTCTTTTTTTTTTGTTTTTTTTTACAATTTGATACAATTATGAAAAATGAGAACTTTCTTCTCCTACACTTCTCTTATTGTACTAAGCACCGCGTCGTGCTTTTTATATGTTGCTTTGTTGGTCCACACGATACAACCGATATAAACCAATTAGAGATCGACACGTGGTGTCGTTTGATATCTAAAGTCTTTCTTCTTCTTCTTTTTCAGTTTGTGTGGGGAGACAAAGTGGGGGCAAAGACAGGTCAACTGAGGATGCGGTGGTCGGTCACATGAGAGACATAAGTTTGGTGCTGTTTTATATTTTTTCTCAAAATTAATAAAGACCGGCATTACAAGGTGGTTAAGGGAACAGATCCTACGGTTGTGAAATTTTCTTGTGATTTTTCTCTGACCGTTGGATCATTGGAATCCGAATCTCCTTCTCCTAACATCCCATGTGTTTTTCTTTTGTAAAGATTCTTGTTCTAACAATCTAACTAGTAAATCACAACTATAGTCTGCCTTTTCTTCAATAAGTTCATGTTATTTAGTTATATTATAGTGGAAATGTATATAAAGTTAGTCTGTTTTGTTGGCACTTCTAATAAGAGCATGGGAGTATTAAATCAAATCCTACCATTTTGGGATATGTTCGTTATCTCTCTTTGCATCATATTTTAAAATTAGTAACTAACAACATTTGGCTTAATTGTAAGATATTTCAGCAATGATTTTGATAGGTCACCGCGTTAATCTCACATGGAGAGTATTACACCAGATATACTAAATTTGTATGGATCGGTACCAAATATAGTACAGAGATTAATTAGTTTTGGAAAAAGTAGTGACTAAAGTAAAACTGTATCTAGTAAAGATTGATTTAGTCTGTTTTTTTTCTTCTTTTGGTTCAAGTTTGAGGTTTTTTCAATTCTATCCATAATTTTGTAATAAAATAGCTAGCTTTTAAGTTTTAGTTTTTTATTTTTACTTTTCTTGTTTACTTGAGACGTGGATTCGATTTTATAGATACTCTAATCAAATTAAAATTTGGTTCGACTTTTAGATCTGCTCTTTAAATATTTTAATCTACATTTAATCTTGCAAGATAACCAGTGTATTGTATTTTTAAGTTAGAGTACTTCTTGCAATATGCTAGCTCGATCATCTCCAAAGTTAATCTCGAATAATTGACTTCTAGCGGAGTAAACTAGTTTCGAATGGGTTCAAACTCAGCCAGACCCGCATTGTTGGGTTGTTGTTAACTATCTTTAGCTCATCATACCAATAAAACAGAAGCAGTAATGATGGAGATTAGAGACGTAGGGACACGACAATAGAAAAAAGGATCGACCGTGTGTATGTGTGTGAGTGTATGTGGGTTCTCTTTTGTCTACAAACTTTGAGCGATGGATTGACAGAAACAAGTTGGGCCACGTGAAATTATATGAAATACAACCACATAAAGAGAAAGATAACTTCAATATTCCCATATTTCTAGTTATTTTTAGTGTTTCTAATGGCTAAAAACGACATATTGTAACACCAAATTTGATTTATAAAATACCAATTTTACAGATTTTGAGTCGGAGCAGTGTTTGATTTTACATCTTAAACTCACAACTGTCATCATCCAAAGCCCTTTTGTCACCATAAAATTATATATATGGATCTTTGGTCTATAGTTTGGTCCATAGTTTCTCTATCTCGACGCACTTATGATTCAAGTCTTTGATAATATTATGGCGGAATATATTACAATACGTAAATCATATATATCCCATACATAGCACTTTATACTCAAAATCGAATTTTCCATATAATACAATCGTGTTTATGTTTTTTTTTTTCACATAAGAAAGTGAATATATAATAGGATAGATCATGATGCTTTACTTTTTCCTTCAAAAATTCTGGAAACTCCACCGTTGGCAATTTGGAAAAAAATGCCATTTGACTTGGAAATTTCAGGTCGTCTAAATACAAATACACAAAAAAGACGTTTTTATGGACAGCAAAAATAAAAAAAAATTGTTTTAATACTTTTAAAATCTAGAAATTTCTTGTGCTACTCGAGTTTTGATAGGAAAACTTTTTGAGTGATTGTGACATGTCTCGTGTTTCTTATACGTTAGGTCGTTATCCACGATTCTCTTGCTTATGTTTTCGGTTAGTTGATATATAAAATATTACAAGTCTCAAGAATTATAATTATGTTCTAAATCCCTTATACATTCACAATACGTATCTTCCAAAACAAATCAATATTAAAGGTATAGTTTTTAATCAAATGGACGACCAAATTAAATAAAATTTAAACTACTAGCATGTTCGCACGTCCATAAGCAGCATAAACTAATTATGAAACCGCAAACGCTTTTTTATTTTATCATCGACTCATCTTTAGTTTTCATGTATACATATATATAGAATCAGGAGAATATTTGATTGGGAAGCATGAAGGGAAATTAAAAACCAATCTTTACCTGAATAAATTCAGGCAGTAATAATAAGTATGACCAAAGAAAAAGAAGGCAGATACTGAAATACTGTTATTAAACGTTAATGAAACGTTGACCAAAAAAAAAAAATGTTAATGAAATATATTGATTCATAAGTATTTAAATAAAATTTTAGAACTATTAGTTAAGCTGTATAATATTTCTAAAAGTTATGTAAGTTTTAGTTTTCTGTCAAACTAATGAAAAAGATAGAATACGAATAACTTTTCAAAATCTTAATTATATTTCTCATCTTTATTTAATAACTTTTGATTCTTCTCGAAAACAATACAATTTTAAATGTTCAATAGAAACTTTTTATAAATACATTGTCCGACAAATAGGCAACAAGCTATAAAAGGAAAGCACGAGTGTTTAGCGGACTCATTAGTCGAGCAAATATTTATTAAACTCAAATATTATTTTTATTCATAAGATGGTCGTCGGATATTACGGGGGAAAAGATACGTAATCGCTAAGATTTGTTCGAATATATATTTTCATGCATATTTAAACAGTGGGAAACAAAAACATATGAACGGCGTCGGATACAGAAAATGCTTAAAGTACGACAAAGTAAAACTAGGGTTTGATTCAAGGTCTTGTTGGGCTTTCGATTCGATAGCTTTCAACCTGAATCTGCCGACATATCGCCCGTTTCTACGGATATAGTGTTGATTAAGTAGAATTTTTCTCTTATTAGAAAATTTAGCAGTTGAGAAAAACCATGATACCTGTGAACTTGGTGTAATAGTCTATAGCACAAAATAAGATCTAAAATACTCTTGATCTTCGTGAAATCCGATACGAAGGTACGCAGTTTTTGTTTCGAAGAGCATATCGAGCCACTCTTTTGCCGTCAAAACTAAAGCAAACAAAAGAATTGTATATATAGATGTTACTTTAAATCGATCGATGTTTACAAATTTTCAGTGGCTAAAATTCGTTACTTACCTCGCGGTTTATTAGCAGTTTCCCACCAGATTTTGGACACACTGAGCAATAGAAACACGGTCATCAAAACAAAATACAAGAGTTTAGCATCCATTAATATATAATGAGAAATGAAGAGACGAGTTGATTTATATAGACATCCTCATTTGTTAATTAAAACATTATTATTAATAATGATTATTGACCACGTCAAAACAAATTTGGTCCTTTAAAATTGGATTTGCCCCTCAAGACACGATAATACAAAGACTTACTATTTAAATTTTTGTCCCAATACGAAGACTTGCTTATGTCCTAACGTTTCACCCCCCACTTTGAAAAAATATTTAGATTTTTTGTCCATTGGACCCAACTTTACATCTATCAATAGCGCTTTGAAAGATATAGGAGTCGTAAAAAGACGGATGTGATATGATTTCAACATATTAACAATTAGTTTCTTACTACTTTCACTATGTGAATGATTTTAGAATAATTGGATCTTCTACGAAATTTCACATTTTAAGAAGAAGAAAAATCACATTCGAATTGACGTTGTCAAAATTAGAAATGAAGAGACCAAAATATTTGATTTATTTTTTAACATCCAAGTAGATAAATAAATTTGTATAGCATGATGATAGGAAAAAAAAAACATGGTTAGCGTAATAGTGGAATGCACATTATTCGTGATAAAGACTAGAGAGTACAAAGTTTCAACGGATTAGGCCGGAAATAGATCAGGAAGATAAAGCAAAAACAAAAAAATGCCACTGATTCCTTTAAAAGAATAAAAATGAAAGGATCTAAAAATGTATTCAATAGTTTTAAAATGTTTTTCTTACACCATTTTTAAAATGAAAAATCACTTAGATTTTAAACGTTAAGAAATTTTAATACAATTAGTAGAAGTTTAAACATATGATATGCGTTTATGTCATTGTTTTGTTATATTCGTATCTAAATTCAAGGATGATCATTACATTTGGGAACAAATGAGTGTTGTTTGCAATATTTGTTATTGTACTATTACCAATTGTTGAAATTAGTCTTCCCATAAATAGTTGTTGATTAAAGAATTTGAGAACTTATAAGAACGGAACATGGGGATTCGATCACGTCAACATGTATTAGCTCAAGGTATCCTACTAGAGATGGCAAAAACAGTTCAAATTCATATTTATATGCCAAACTTAATTATTTTCATGTTAATTTATAGGGCTGGCTGCATAAACCCCCCTATACAATAGTCTTTCAACTTGTATCC